>JAPMOR010077121.1:95889-111323 GCA_026543865.1 Argiope aurantia
TATAATATAATATAATATAATATAGTAAGATTTATTTTTTAACCTGGTTTTTATAAGTTAATTTTAGAAAGTCAATGGTGCCCTAACAATTGTATTTTTTCCGCTCTAGACATTATTTAATTTCAATTAAGGGAGACATGCGCAATAATAATTCGATAAATTGTGTCTCCTAAGACTGTCGTCTAAGACACCCACATGCCCTCTAGCTATGCATTAAGATATTCAGGGAAATCCCATTAAAGGTAAATATTCCTTTAATTCAATTAAGTTAATCTATCTAATGTATAATTATGAAACTACTTGCAGGTTAATTTGAAATAGAATAATCATTTTCGGAAGTGGTCAGATGAAGGGAAATAATTGAATTAGAATTCAGTTCTTCAAACTAAAGATTAAGTTTGTGGGATCGTGGACTTCATGATCTCGAGACATTTGCTTCATGACTTTTGGTGGGCTTTCTGGGAACTGAATCTCGGATTATAGTGCCAAGCTTATCTCTTACCCTTGTGCCTGTATGTCATAAGAGCATCGAATTACCCCTTTTTCATACTAACAGGCCCTAATTAAATCAATCGTACCATAATTCAATATGCTAATTACCCATACTCCATAAACACCTCATATACTCTACGGATATTTAATTTAACTAGAAAGATAATGCTTGGTGAATGTCATCTAATTAGATAAAACAAAACAAATGATTAAGAGGATCCAAAAGTCACTTAATCTAGAACCCAGAATTTACTATTTTCAGTCTTACAAAATTGTATTAGTTTTTCTGATCGAAAGCCAGTTTCGGAATGGAATGAATTATGAAACTGCTCAAATCTTAGTCTAATGGATGACAAGTAATTTGTTTTCTATTTAGTTTCTTCATACCTTAGCATTTTATTGCATCGCAGTAATGTATTTTGTGACTAATACATTAATAATTTAACAATTTGTATCCAACTTATTCATAAATATCTACTATTCTGATCAGGTAAATCCTTTTAAATTTCATTTATTAAAAGCAAAGCTTTTGAAAACTTTTATTCCAATAAAAACTTTGGCATCTTAGAGTTTAAAATTTCTATTCTTAGTTGAGAGGGATTAAAATTCAATGAAATATATATATTTCAAATATTTGATTTGCTTCTTCTAAAACTGGAATTCTGGATGATGCTATTCAAGAAACTGTGTCATATTCTTTGTGTTTTACATTTGGAAATTATAAAAACATTTTAAACCTTTAATGTAAAATATTAATATTCGTATGATGTAGAAAAATCTCCTTCTTTTAGAAAGTGTTTAAGTAAAATTAAGAATGATTGGTCTCCCCAAAACAATGTCGCATAGTTTCTGGTATTTCTATATTATTAACCATTTGCCATTGACAAACAATAGTTAGCAAAAAGTTTATTAGAATGCGATACTTGGCGATTAAGTTTTGAGATGCGGCTAACATTGAATGGATATTTTTGCACCTTTTACCGATTGATTAAAATCAAAATTTAGTCCAAAATCATAACCACCTTTTACGTATTTAAGCCATTGCGTTTACATGGATTCGAAAGTACAGAATAACAGACAACTTCTTAAGAAAATTTAATCCATATCAAAACTTTATATATATATATTAAATATGTGTACCAGTTTTATCTGATTAGTTCTTATCACCTTGTGGTTAGCTTATCAGCTTATATTCGGACAGACAGACTTTCTTTGAAGGAATTTCATTCAAAATTTTATCGAAGACTTTACATTAGGATTAAAGACCACATACCAAATTTCATCTTTATATCTCAAATTTTTGTAAAGTTATTGTTTATACAAACAGACAGATATAATTCCAAATATATATAATATAACTTTTCGGAACAGTAAAGTTTGAAACATAAAGATTCGTCCAAACTCGAGTTCAAATTTTTTCGACTGTAATAATACTTTTTCCTCATATGCTCGCACACCAGAAAGTAAAAAGAAAATTAAAAGTTTGTGATATTGATTCTGAAAAGTCTCTCAACTTCACGCAACCTCTCTTCCATAACAGCAGAAGCACCTGATAGCCAATCAGCTGCACTGCTCAGTCCATCTTCAGTTTTAAAACTTGTGGTGCGAGGAGACGCATAAAGAGCTTCCAGCTGCGCTAAATGCATGCGGAGGAAGAAAAGAACACCTGTACTGATTATATTTTTTTGGCGCAACAGCTCCGCGGTGGCTCCGGGCCAACTCGTGGGATCGAAGGCGACCGCATCGCTCTCTTTAAGCGATACGATCTATAATAATCCACCAGCGATAGAGGCTCTGCTTGTCAGCAGATACGGATTGGATTGCTACCATGCGGTGAGTCTCATTTCCTGTAGAAACACATCACTATAGCACGGATTAAATGCATTTGGAAGACAAGCTTTGGAATGAGGAAGTTAAGCCGTCTTAGAAAGATGTAAAAGCTCAAGTTGTTAAGATTTTTAACAGCATATTTACTAAGCATTTTTTATTCTAAAGACATTGAAGAAAATTCTGAAGATTTATTATAGTTAATTACTAGGAATTCGCTTGCTACGTTTAGGTCCAATTATATTAGAATTTCTACCATGTATTTAGCGGGGTGAGTGATGCTATTGACATTTTCCGTAGAAGCAGATTAGAATGGTTTTATTGGGATTACATGCATTGGAAAATAGGTTAATGAAATGATATTTATGTGTTTAAAAATATTTAAAATATCAATTTCAATTTAATTATATGAAAGTAAATCTCGAGATTGTTTATCTGCTATTATATTTATAGCATTCATACTTGTTACTTTTGCTGGTTTTGAGCTCTAATTTCTATCTATTAACACGTTGATTACCGTATTATTTATATTTGTATGACAATAAAAGATTTCAGTCAATTTTATGCGAATAGAACTAGCCTATGTTTAATTTATCCCTTTAATACGATACTTGGCACTTGAATTCATTAAGATTCATACGTGCTATCTAATTAGATATTTTCTTCTCTATTGCAATTGAGAGAGCGAATAGCTAAGCCTTTTATTAGATTGTGGTCCGAATCACACATCAATCATGGCAGCAAACACATTAAATTTGAACTATATTTACCGATTTGATACCATGCCTCTAAAATAATCAACGACATTACTTCATACTTTAACTTTATCATTTTAATGATACCGAACATTTTTAGAAAGAACAGTAAAAATTCAATATATATTAAAAGTCGTTATATTTTCAAAATTTTGAATTTTTTGAATGACGTGATTTTTAATTCACAATTTTTTTATATTGTATTTCAGTAAATATTGTATTTGCAGATTCATGCTATTGAATAATTATTAAATATTTCTAACGTACACACTTGTTAAAGGAACGAAATGGAGAAAGCTAATGCATCAAACATTAACTTTCTGGAAATAAGAAATTAATTTTATCTAGGGTATCTATGGACTGTTTAAATATTTTTATACATGGATTTATATTTGAAATTCTAGATTTTTTTTTTATTTTTTGATCAACATTTTAATGTGTATTTCGATTTCAGTCAATATATATTGAGAAAGTCGTCTAGAAGATATCCAGCATTTTCTATTTAAAGAATCCTTTTTCATAGCAATTATTTTTATTTTCACATTTTACTACGTAAATTTGTTTCTTAAAAGTAAAAAAAAATCTTTATTAGTGCTTCGATCATTTATGGAATTGCATTGTTTCTGTAGATATCTGAAACAACGAATAACGCTGTGTTCAATTTCTTCTAAAAAATTGGTATATTTAGACTGTATAATTAAAAAGTAAAATGCTTTTAAATATTGACAAAATACATTAAAATGTGCATCTCTTGCTTACACATGAATTCAAATTCTGAAAGACCTTTGCTCTGAGGAAGTTTGATCAAAATATATAATTAATATAATTATTATATATTAATATATTATACAAAAATTTTCGCCACCTTTATATTTGCGTTTTAAAATTCTTCTTTATTTGCTCTAATTAGAAACATTTTTGAACATTAATTTTTTTTTGTTCCGCCATCTAAGCATATTGAAAATTTCGGTGAATTACTTTCAAACATTAAGATCTGTAATTAATGTGTTGGAAATACTATTTCTCTATAACCTCATCATGTTGTGACGAATGTATAAGTAGTATAATGTATAAGTAATGCCGAGCGAACTTTTTGAAGAAAAAGAATAAAGCAGGTTAAATAGAAATCCGCATTGTAAAGCATATTTTTGAAATGAAAACTCACATTTTGAAGTTGAAAAAATAATTGATTTTGAATTTTCTGTTAGGTGAAAAGAATAGGTGACATT
Organism: Argiope aurantia; assembly: GCA_026543865.1. NCBI lineage: Eukaryota > Metazoa > Arthropoda > Arachnida > Araneae > Araneidae > Argiope > Argiope aurantia. The sequence continues at coordinate 100,193 of JAPMOR010077121.1, forward strand.
TACATTTTTTAAAAAACTGTTGAATTCATGAGTTACATTAAAAATTGTATTAAATGCACTTGCAAATGACTTGCATTTATTTGCCTGTTTTGAATGTAACTTCATGCATTTGTACTTTATCTTTAGTCATTATTATTATTTTTTTATTTTAAATTTAAGACTTTTTTATTGGATGATATTTCTGGCAGTTAGGCAGAGCTGGAAGATACGGAAGTCTGAGGGAATGTATAAAGAATCTACATTAATAGTGATATACAATACATTCGTCAAAGTTTTATATTTGAGCAAGCAATATATCTTAACCATTCATTTAATATAAGAAATTAAGCTTTTAAGAAAGTAAATTTCCATAGATTTCTTTTTGTAGGCTAGCGGATTTTTTATTACTTAATCCTTTTATTTATTTGAACCTATAAAAATAGAAAAAAATTAATAGATTTAAGGGATTTTTATGCAGTTCCGTAGATAAATCTTTCAATTTTTATCATTATTTCATAATCATTGCATTTAATTATCCTCTGGCTCCACTTTTCTTTGGAAAAATGCACAATTTTTTTCTTTAAATGATGTAAAGATAAAATAGGATGTTTTTTTTTAATAAATAGAACATTATAAAAATTCATGAGATTAGAAAACTAAATGCAAAATAATTTTCAAGGTATTTTAAAATAACTATTAAGTTAAAAATCATCTACATAATTTATGATTACTGTCGTAATTAATCTTACTTATCCAGTTATAATAAAAAAATTAAGAGCTTTCGGATGTAATGTTCTTATAACTCAATTTCTACAACCATATCTTATGCATCAATGCCTTACAAAAATTATTTTAAGAAATATTTCTTAATAACATTTATTTGGTGTTGAAACTATTTAAAAAATGCAATATAAATTTTATCTAGCTTTTCTTTTAGTTTCATATCTTACTTTTTAGCATAGAAATTTAGTTTCTGGAAAAAAAATCTTTAAAATTTATGACTATTTAAAATTTTTACAAGTTGTTAATGCATCGTTATAGTAAAACTTCATGAAAGATTGAATCTAAAAACATGAGATTGCTGCATTTGGAAATGTTCCAAAACTTTATTTTTTATACTCTCTACAAGTTCTGATGAATAATTTCTTCTTTAAAAGTTCGGAACCTTTTTTATCTAATGATATGAAAATAACGACTTATTTCAAGGGTACCATTCTATAGAATAATTGATGCGCCATGGTATCGCAGATATGTAAATAATCCTTAATAAGGAAATTTAAATGGGAATTTAAACCAAGAATTTAAACGAAATCATTTCTAGTCACTGTAAACAATTTTGAGTGAAATGTTTCCTAGTTTTTTTTATTTCATCTACATCTTTAAGATGCACTGAATATGAAGGTAAATTAATTCATGACAGCCAATAATATTAATTAAATAGTTCTTCTGGTGAATAATATTTCGCTTACTAGTCCCTTAGCACAATTTTCATTTTTTATTGATATTAATTGTAATTAGTCATTTTTTTTGTTTCGATTCCATTATACGGAATTTTGAATGTTTAATTTTTTTAATTTATTTTATTTTGTTTATTAATTTGTTTAATATTCAATTATTTAATTATTTTTTTATTATTTGTTAATCAATGTTTGCATGTTTTCTGAAATTCTTTTAGTTGCCAGTATTTTAAAGTTTTTCAAACATCTGTCAGAAAATCACTTGTAATTGTGTTTAATTATGTTTCCCCCCCCCCAAAAAATGTTTAAATTAACGTGAGATTCCAAGATATTATAAAATATATATTAAACCTTTGCACTCCGATGGTGACTCGCATTCATTTATCATTTTTACCATTTTATTTAGTTTTGATTGTTAAAAATACTTGCAGAGTAGTAAGAAGATGCAGATTAATTAAACGGGAGAATTCAACTATATATTGTTATTTTTTTGGAGCAATAAGCATCTTTTTGTATTAGGCGACGGCATCGAATTATTTTTCCAAGTGTAAAGGGTTAAATCCTGACAGCCAACAACAATGATTAAATAAATATTATGGTGAATAATATTTTCCTTAATGGTCCCTAAACACAATTTTAATTTTCTTTTTATATTTCGATTACTTTGTATGCAATTTTTAATATTTAATTTTGGTTAATGAGAAATACATGCTTTGAGAAGTTCTGTTTATTGCCATGATTTTAATGTTCTTTTTTTTTAATTGTCAGAAAATCACTTGTAATTACTTTTAATTATATCTAGCCCCCAAGTAAATTTTATCATTTAAATTAGTTTGAAAATCCAAGAAATAAAATACATATTAAATGAATAAAACTGATTTCAAATCATGGCTATTTATTTTGAAATCATGTCTTTTATTTAAATTTCCCTTAAATTTATTTAGTCAAAGTTTAGCTTTCATCTTTTTCCAGAAAGTTTTGCATCATTTAACTTTGAATTATATCTACTCCATCTACAAGTAAACAATAATATTTAACATTATTCATATGTAGCAATATTCAATATTCATATGTAGCAGACTCTAATGAATAATGCAAGTTTCACGGATTTCAGGAATCCATTATGATTCAATTATTAAGCTTTTCAATCATTACGGTATGTTGACAGAAATGAATGGCCTCATTAACTTGATGTTCGCATTTCACGAAATTCTGGTAGATATCCGAACTCGTATAGCTTAATATCATTTCTCTCCATCTGTTAGTTCAGCACTTTAGCGTTTTCATTTTCGACGCATTCAGTTTTACTGTGATTCCGTTTTCCCAGCACATACATTAAAATGGATGGAAAAATTCTTTGCTTAGCTAGCCATCGGTGATCTAAAGGAAGTGTAATTCCGAGCATGCTGATAAGGTTGGGGGTCATTATTTTATTAGCCCAGAATCAATGGGAAGATTAGATGAAATAGCTTCATTAAATAATATCTTTTAGCCTGTTGAACCTAAATCCAGAAATTAATAATTTTAAAGCTTTTTAAATCTATTACTAACCTGCAAAGAGTCTGTTTCAATCGAAGAATAACGCATGGTTAATATTTATAAAGAATATAAGATTTGCAGCAGGGTGACTTAAGGTGTACATACACACTTGAAACTTCGAAAATCGTTCAAAATATCGAATATTTTTTTTTATTGCTTTAAAATGTTCTCTGATCCGTTAGCTTTCAAACGATTCTAAGATGCTGTCAATATTCGGAATATGTCTCGAGTTAGAATTATTTTTCTTGAGATATTAACACTAAAAACTCTAGTTTCGGTTCTTTTTTTACACTCATTTTATGAAGAATGATATTTTTCCACTATGTTGCTTTTTTCAAACACTCATAACTCAACAAGAAATTAACCAAATACAATTATTTATATATCAAAATAATCTCTATAAAACAGTAGATGTTTTGTGCCTCAATCAAAGTTATATTTATAGAAATAAATTTTTAATACCTATTTAAAAGTTAAAATTACAAAAAAAATCTTGCTTTTTCTATTCATCGTTGATGAAAAAATTGGTAAAAAAAACTTTATATCTTTATAACCTGATTGAGGCAGACAACATAAAGACTAATATTTGGCATAATATCCAACTAGAATTGTGCGTCGGTACAAATTAGAATTTAAGATATGTTTCAAAAAATATGCTAATTAGCTCATTAAATGTTAATTAATTAATTAATAATTAGTGTAATATGGTTTTTTTCTCACTGAAATGAGTTTAAACATATATTAATGACCTACTGTCACAAAACTGGATTTTTAAAGTTAAAAAAAAATTCTTTGTGTACGTGCACCTTAAAACAGGTTAACACAAGATTGCTTAAAACAGGTTAAATAAGACTGTAGTTCAGTATAAATTATCAAACTTTTATAAAATAATTTTGTCCCCATTGATTATATTTTAAAAGTAGAGTGTGGTAACATATTTGAAAAATGGAATGCATCCAAGTGATAAAGATGAGATTGATTTGCAAGATGGCTTTAGGTAAATGTTAGTAAATATTAAGTTTGTTATTTGAAGAAAAGGTTATAGTTTCATGTTAACTTTCTCTGATTCAAATTATACAAAACGAAAGTACTGCAATAGTAAAAATATTCGAAATCGAATATGATGAATAGCCACTTTTCAGAAGACCCTGAATCTAAAAAAAAACAAGTTTTAAGAATCATGTCTGTTTCTTGCTCTGTCTATTTCAAAATAAACGATAACTCGTTAATGTCATCTTAGCGATAACTTAAAATGTAGAGCAAGATGGATGAAATTTAGTATGTGATGTTTGCACAAATATTATAGATTTATATTTTGAACAAAATTTACTCACAGGAAATGAGTATGAGTATAAATGAATACATTCATTACAAAATATAAAAAGTAGGTGACAAAAATTTGGTACATAGATTTAACATCTAAAATGAAGATACCTAACAATTTGGAATCAAAAACATTGTTGATTTTTACTTTCAAATGCGTATAAACGTGTTCACCAAATAACGACTTAAATCAGTTTCTATAAAGATCAAAATTAAATTCTTATTACTAATTTTTCTGCTACAATCGTACTTCTACGCCTTCTTTTAATTAGTCGAAGTCACAATTAGAATGCATACTCGTTTCCTCTCTTCTGTATTGAAAAGAACAGTGTTTCACTATACTATTCTCATATATTCTTAGGTACATTCTCATGTACATCATTAATTTGATGTGTATGAGAAACTTTCGATGAGATTTCTTCAAATACTTATATAGCCACATAATACATTAAAAAGTTTAACGTATGATACTTTGAATTTGAGATTTTCATTTGAGTGTAAACGCAATTATAATTAGTTATATAATTTCGTTAAAAGTATACTTTTATAAGAATTCCGTAATATATATCTGCCAAAATATTGAATGCATCAAATAGTATTTTCTTACAGTTTATTGTTTTGCTTAAAGTGAATGTAACGACAGGAAAGAGGTTAAATTCCAAATATTGTCATTTTTCGAATTCATCCAACTGGCTTGAAATTCTTACGAAACTTATTAATGCAATCCCATTGAGTTGTTCTAGAAAAATCAGAATTTTTGAGAGAAATTGCCATAAAAATAATTCTTTTTAATGAAATTTTATGCATTTTGATGAATTGCCTGGCCTCTTCAGTATTTAATTTAAAATTCAGTTGAATCAAAGCAGTCGGAATTTGCTCACTTACTAAACTCAAGGCATATCTGAAAGCTCCTGTGAGTCATTTAATTCTCTAATGCAAATTTTTAACACATCACTTAGTAAACAAAATTTATTGATCTGTTGATATCCACTTAACATGTTACCATGTTCTGTACATGTAGAGATGAATATTAGCTCCACCCTGTAATTGCTGCAGGCAAAATGCATTGGAAAATGTGCAATGCATAATAAATCACCATCATTGTTAGTCTACAGGTTTTAAGGGGGCTTGCATTACTTGTATGGTATCTTTAGGGACTCAACTTGAAAGAAGTTGAAATGAAAATTGAAATTTTTAGGTGTGGCGTCGAGGGAAATTTTCATAATAAAAGTAATTATTAGCAATTATAATTGCAGAACATGACCCATAATAGTATGCGAGAGTATGGTCCATAATAGTACGGGTGAATAATTATAAATACATTATTTCAAACTATTTCAAAAAGTGGATCATGAGTTTTTAGGCACAAAAGCACTTTTGTTCTGAAAGGTTCCTAATTTAATTTATGTAAACAAATTTCAAAATATTTATTAGCTTTCAATTTCAGTCTTTAATTATTTTAGTGTGAAACGGAGAGACATCTGATAGTGGTCATTACTGTAGGAATTTTTCGTTATATTTAGAAAAATAAAGCATTTTACCAAGAAAAACTATTTTCTTATTTATTTAAGCACATTTCCACTTTTTTGTACACTAAGAATTTCCTATCAAGAAATTCGGATTCGAAATTTTGACGAATCGCCACTTTTCATTAACATGATAACTCAATTACTTTGAATTAGACAGATAAAATTTGATATATTGTTTATATATTTGTCGATTTCTTTCAAATGTTGAGCAAAATTCATTCAGAACAAGTTTAGCTGTCCAAATATAAGTTAAAAGATTGCTACACAACAAATAACTCTTGATGAATACAATTTGTAACGTAGATTTAACATCTAAACCGTTAGTGTTCCTTAAATTTGAAATCAAAACCATGATTTATTTCAAATTACATTTATCGGGTCGTGTATTTTGAAAGAATGGAAAAGCGATAGTCAAAAAATGCAATGACTTAAATGTATGAAATTGGACATGTTATTTTGTAACTACAACTGTAGTTACATGCCAAATTTTGATTTCAATCGGCAGTACAAAAGGCGTCAAAAATACACTTCCTGATTTCTGACGTTTGATAATTATATCCCGTCGATGAATCGCCAAAGATCTCACTATAATAGTTCATTTGTAAATATTGTTTACCAATGGCAAAAGATTAATAACAGACAAGTATATTTATCAGAAAATACGCGAGAAAATTTCTGGGAAACACACCGTTTTTTTATTGAAGTATAGCAGTGAGAGAATTTTTAAAACCGAGCATTTTTCTTTAAAGTAAAAGTATTTTTTTTATTAACTGTAATATCCCGAAATATAAAAAAGTCAAATTAAGATATTTTATACTTAATCATTTGTAAATATTATAATTTGTAATAAATTATTCATTAGCGACACAAATATTTCATGGAATCTTAAATGAATCTATGGGACACATAAATAAATTTTGTAGACACAGAAAGGACTGTTTTATTATACACTGACAAAAAATCCTCGCAGTTGAAGAGTTGCTAGCTTGTTAAATAACGTAGGAAATGTTAATTTAACTATCCATGATTTTTTCATTGGGTGCTCTATAAAATTGCCATCATTTCTATAAAACATTATTTAGAACTATTGATATTCGTAAGTAGGTATTTAGATTTTACTTTATCTTTTAATTATTTTTTATTTCAAATCTTTGGAAATGCTAGGATTTTTCTTTCAGCTAACGCAGCAAAGGAGATTTTACTATACACAAAATTAGTATTGTGTTCGAAATTATTCAATTTTGTATCAGAAATGGCAGCAAATGACTTTTTAAATCTTTGACTCTAAATATCTAGAATGATAATTTGTTTTTTAAATATTCTATTATTTCTTTAGATTAATTTTGTCCACATTCATGATTTTTGCTATATTTCTGTCCACAACTGAGTGAATTGTAAAAATTTCTTTTAAACAGAACTTATTTTATATTAGTTTAATTGTAGGATTAAGAAATTTTTTTAAATTAATTTCACCTGTGTTAAATAATGTTATAACACCAAACTTTGCCTAAATTCTTTACTGTTCTTCTACTTCTTAAATATTTCACTCGGTTCTTTATATAAACTTGCAGACCAAATTCCGAAATTTTGGTTAATTTAAGACAATAATATTTGATTAATGTCGATATGCTTAACCTATTCTGCTACTATTCTAATGTCGATATGCTACATTCCACTCGTTACACATTGAAATATTTCTTCATACTCCTTTACAGGTTAATTTAAACGCAAAAGATTTTGTTTATTAAAAGCGTGGTCTGAATGCGGAATAAAAAAAAATTAAATATTGCAAAAGATACAGGAAAATAAGAAAATTTACCGATAATTACAGTTATTTTTAATGAATATATGATGGTATAAAACTTAAAAAGACTCATTTAACTGAATAGAACAAATATAAGTTACATTAAAAATAAAATCGCAAACTATGAGAAGAATTTGCACATAGTTTCTAAAATATTTTATTTCAAATACCCTTTTACATTAAAAATACTATATATATTATATGTATGTAAAAAGCATTTGCTTACGAGAGTACAAAGATTCTGGCGAGTTCTAATATTAAATATATTTTTCTTTTCTTAGGTTCCCACATTTGCATTAAGGTATTTTTCAAAAAATTACTTTGAGATAAGTTTAATCTTTACTGTAAATGTTTGAAAAGCCCTTCTAATTTTTCAAGCAAATATTGAAATATGAGAAGTCTTTTAATGAATATTTTGTCGCATCTAAAAAAAACGTATTTCTTTAACAAAAACTACCATTTCTTTCGAAGCAATGTTGAATATGTCAATTAATAATGTTTAAAATTTGTTAATGTTAAATTGCAAAAGGTTGTCTTAGACATTGTATGAGAAGTAAATTTACATATGACTGGACTAATTTAATTTTTTAAATTTTTTTCATAAAAATGGCGTTTTTAATTACTAGCATATGAAGAGAAACTATTGAATCCGTCTAAAAAAATCGAACTCGAAATTTGATCAAATCTTTAAATTTTAGATCTCCTTGATTACGCCCCTGACAAATTGTGGAAATATGTCTCTCCATGAATACTTTATTTCCTTGAGTGAAAATGTTTAGAAATATTTATTATACATTCTCCAACACGTAGTTATGCATATAAAAGGGATATTAGCTAACAACTGATGACTGACTGTCTGCCCTATGTGTGACTGTCTTTCTCTCAATATGATATCTCAAAAGTTCTTTGAACTGGATTGATGGAATTTGGTACATACATCTACACTCAAGAGAACTTTGAACTAGATGAATGAAATTTGACATGTGGTCTTTGCATTACATTTTCAGATTTTCATCATACTTTTAATGACATTTTTGGAAAGGGAGCCTATCTGTCCGAATATAAGTGAATATAACTACAAAACTTTAAGAGCATGATAGATAAAGTTTAGTATTTAGTTTTAACATCAAAAATATAGTCCCTTATAAGATTTTGAACAGAATCTGTTAAAGGATTGAAGGTATATCAGTTTGCAATTTTTTTATTCACAAGTACTTGATAATTCAAAAATGCAATGGATGAAATTTGGTTTTTCAAATTTAGTAAGTGGCATCGTCACTAAAAGTAAAGTTTGCTGTCAAATTTTGATTTAATAGGAAGATAAGTACATATGTTTTTCATTTCTAAAATGCGAAATACAAAATTCTTCTGTGTGCGACTCTGAAAATAAAAATCTTAATACTCATAACATTCTCGCTATGGACCAAGATCCATAATTTTTTCTGAGGATAGAGAAATTACCATTTTATTAGAAAATAAGCGTGAAAATTTGGTAAAAATATTCCTGTTTTTTTAATTTAGAGTTTTTGTCTTAAAATAAATGAATATTGTTTTTCCATTAATAGAATTTTAAATTATTTGTTTAGAAGATAAAAAGCAAAATTAAAAAAAGGATATCGGGGAAAAAAATAATTTCGGCATATTACTTTGCTGACTGCACATATATCTATTGTGAACTGCAACGATCACATGATACTTAATCAATAAAGTATATATGAATACGCTTTACTATTTTTAACAGCTTAGAATGCGATGTTATTTTGGCGTTGCTCCAAATCTATAAGGCTTTGCTAGTTTATCCCACTTTTATATGCGTGACTACGTTTGGATAATGTATATTAATAAAGATTTTTTCACTCAAGAAAATAAAATGCAAGAAACAACTAAAGGTTTTTTCAAAATTTTCTTAAATGTTTTTACTTAGAAAGGTAAAGAAAAATTTTTTTTATTTTCCGGTATATAAAGTATAGAGAAAGTATTATAATCCTAAAAAATTTCGAACTCGACATTGTAATGAATATCTATAATTCAGTCCACATTTTGCCATATTGTCTATTGTTCTGTCAATGGATATTTCAAAAGCACTGTAAGCTAGATGGATGAAATTTAGCATGCGGTATCCTATTCAAAGTTGTAGATTCATATAAATTTTTGAACGAAATCCATTCAAAGGATGTCTTTATAGAATTCAAGTATTATTAAACTCAATAATTACATAATACCCACGACTAACAATAAATTCATGCACGAGTTTAACAAGGTAAGGTAGATTCTCCTTAAATTTTAAACTAAATCTGGGTAATAGCTAGTCTGTTGGTGAATAGTTTCGGGTGCATCTGAACACAACACAACACATATACGCAGTGACTTGATACGTGATTTTGTGATTACTACGGTAGTTCTGGGTCATATTTTAGTTTCAATAGTTTTGAAAAAATATCGTCCAAAATATGTATTCGCACAATAGATTCAATAAAAACACTAGATTCATGTCAAAACTCTATTTCGTAGCCAATGTTTGATAATTCCACACACGATATATTCCATATACCATTTGCGACCTTATCCAAGTTTTACAATTTTTTACGGCGCAGGCGGATAAGATATTTAATGAAAAATACCAGAAAAAGTTTCACCTTTCCCTGGTTTTGAGTCTAAATATAGGCACAATTCTCCATTATATTTTCGAATTTGATATATATGCAGATTGTGGAAGATATATTCGGATGAATTTCGCAAAAGAATAATATGGAAGTGTTTTCAGACTGAAAATGTTGTATGGTGTTCAGGTGATATTATTGTCGTTGAAGGAACGATTATTTCCGACGAGTTTCAGTTTGCATTTTATTCATTTCTATATATTAATTTTTTTCAATAGAATTTCAATGAAATTTTGTGTAGTTTATTTTCTATACATTTATTGTAAGCCATTTTCACAAAGCTCTTATTAGTGACTTTTATTGCTAAATTTTTTTACGAAATTCATCTTTTCATGATTTTCCTCGTTTGCATTTTAATTCCATTACCTTCATGATTTTCAAATTCTTCCGAACGAAGTTATTTTATGACTGCTCTATATTAGATTAGAATATCTTTGACATGTTTTACATCGGTCATAAAATCTGACTGCACATATGCCCAGCTGTTATGCAACTTTTTATTGAGCAGTAAAATTAATTACATTAAGTGATTAGACAAATAGAACGGTTACCATGATATGCTAGTGAATAATGAAATTCAAATCGGTGAAACTTTTCAAAAATTTTCCAATTACATAAAAGGAACAAGTTTTTGATTTTTAATTATCTGTAAAATTTTTTTCTTGAGGTTATTTCATGAAATAATTAAAATGTCTAGAAAAATTAATAAACTATTTCGCACAAATTATGTATTTTTAATAATTTTATAATCAATAATTTTATGTATAATAATTTTATGTATAATAATCAATAATTTTATGTATAATAATTTTATGTATAATAATCAATAATTTTATGTAT
>JAPMOR010077121.1:111333-155230 GCA_026543865.1 Argiope aurantia
TTTTATGTATAATAATTTTATGTATAATAATCAATAATTTTATGTATTTTTTTATCAATAATTATAAATATTTCTGACAAAAATTAAAGGCAATTTGAATCAAAATGGATTATCAGCTGTGAACACGCTTTTATTACAATTAAGTCTGATTATTCTATTTAGATAGCTAAAGAAAAATACAAAATTATTGCACATCAATTTATAAATCTATTATTCTTAAAAACAGGAATCTTATTCATATAATTTAAAGAGTGCTATCTAGTTTAGTATGAAAGTTATTTGTTTTCTAAGAAATTACAAATTTAACGGTATAGAAGTAGTTTCGATGAATCATATTAAATTAAAATGTCAGAATACCTAAAAACCAACAAATCTGAATTGAAATAGACGAAATATATTTGTTATATATGCTTTTTAAGACTCTAGATAATCCCGAACTCAACAGAGTCTTAAAAGTTTTTATTCCATTTCGAAATACGTTATTTTCCTTTGAGAAATGACAGTTTAGATTGAAAGCGATCTTTAAATATATATTTTTCTCAATTATAAATAAAACGTTTTGATAATTGCATCACAAAACATTTGATTTATATTATATTGTATCTTTTTTCTTCTATTTGAATTTTCTTATTATGATGGCGTATGTTGAGTACACTAATTAGCTATCTTAAGGTCTACGAGGGATGCATAACACCTTAAAGCTTCCAAGATCTATTTCTGGGTTGAAATGCATTACTTAATTGAAGAATTAAGCTTAAAGGATTAAATATTCGGAGCCTTATTACCATTGATGTATCGCAGATGGTGATGGCTGAACAGATGTAGTCCTCATTGTCCAATCATGTTCACAATTTCAATGAAAGCCTGAAATTGCAACCTTATTTTCAGATATCAGATTTCTTATTGTCCAAATCCCTTTTGTTCGTTACACATATTGCATACTAGCAGCCTTAGGCGACCAGCTGGTTCGCCAGTATTAATGCTCTCTAAAATGTTCAATTAATATTTTATTTAACCTGGTCTAATAATAGGTTTTTCAGCAAAATAATTCTAAGCTTCAAATTTTGAGAGTCATATAATTCACTTTTACTATTATGTAGACCTTATGCTGTTCTGTTTATTGTACTACGGATCTCTCTCCAGTTTTCTATCAGCACCCGTAAAATCCAATTTTAAATTAAGATGGAAATGTTGATACTGCAATTAATATAAAGATTTCTTTTTTTTTTTACTGAAACCAAGGATTTAATTTTCTAAAAAAATATGAGAACTGAAAGAAGAGTCTTTCGGCATTAAAATTTTATAATGCACTACAGAATAATTTTTTATAATTTATAATATCTTAAGGAATTATTCAATAAAAAAAATTCATGGATTCATCGTAAAATTCAGTTTTTAGCTTTGCTTCCAAAAGGATTTAAAGGTTTTCAATAATAATATATTTTCGACTTAATTATGAAGTTTAAATTTTTGACAGTCGTTTGGTCCTAAGAAATCATATTCTGAAAAATATTCTTGACATATTACTTTTCAATAAATCTATCTTCTGCGATCAAATCCGACCGATTTATTAACTTTTGAATATTACAATTTTGGAACAATTATCATTTTTATAATCTAGGATAATCTCTTTTGAAAAACCCTGGGAGATGATTGGCTTCTTTGAGACGGTCGATGAAGTAATTTAATATCGCATGTTTTTATAGAATCGTGGTATTTGAATTTTCATAAATCGGTCAGCATTAGTTACAGATTTGATTGACTGGAGTACAACTCTTTCTATTTAAGATATTAGTGTCATCAGTGTGAGCTGTATTATATTTTGTTAAACATAATTTACAGGGCAGAGTATATATGTAAAAATTTAAAATTCGCAATTAATCAGCTACATAAAGTATAATTATATACTTTTTTCAGAGCATTTTGCTATCAGAAGTACGTCTATTATTAAAGGTTTACCAAGTAGATATTGGGTTCTGATTAGAGTGGATATCTTTATATATTAAATCCTTTGCTTCAAATAAAACTCATTTATTAACTAATAATAGAAATACTGTAAAAAGTCAGAAAATTTTTCTTGCATTTATTTTTCAGTAAATAACAATTTTTCATTTCATGAAAACACGTGTTGAAAATTACTCATTTCTATATTTAATTTCCAATAATAATTAACTTCTTCTTTTAAACTGGAGCTTTTTTAAGCGTGATGGCAACGCGTTTATAAAAACTAATTTTTTTCCATGAACGCGAAACGTGCTCGTGAAAGTTAAATTTTATTTTGCGTAAATTAAATTGTTGAAAAATATCATTAAAATATTTTTTAAAATTCATTAAAAATCGAAACTTAAGTTATATGTTAAATCACTGGTGTCATTAGAAAGCTAATATTTTTAATCTTTAAATTGATGTAAAAATCATGTTTGTGCGATAATATTTTCGGAAGTTATCATGAAAAAACATCAAATTTTCGCTTTATTTGAATTAATTAAAATTGTAATTAAAAATTCAAAAAAATAGCTCCAAGGTGCACATTTCCGGCTTCCAAGGTATGCACGTGCCGAATTTGGTAAATGTATGTCGAACGGTCTGGCCTGTAGAGTGCCAACACACTCACTCACTCACGCACGCACGCACGCACATTGAGTTGTATTATAATTATAGATTATATGAATTTCTTTAATGATGCTAGTCTCTTATTTATAATTTATTTTTAACAATGAGTCTTTGCTGTAGATTTAGGTAAGATTTTCTCCCTTTCAGATTTACGACTCGATTCTTAACGAACTGTTTATTAAACTCTTTAAATGCTTTTCTTTATAAATTTAGTATAAAATAGATTGCTAAAAAAAAACTCTGCAAAACTTTTTTGAAACAAAAATGTTTGAAAATTAATTTTAGGCTGAAATAATTATAAAGCTAAAACGTTATATTTTTAAAGTTCATTTAAATGATCTGATTAAACTCTTTTCAATAACTTAAGAAACGAATTAATGACGTATGCCTTGGATTAAAAAAATACAATTTAATTTTTTACCCATTCTTAGAAAGCTGATTTTCTATTGACTAGTTTATAGATAACATTAAATTTTCTCATTTTGAAATATTGAATTAATTATAAAAAATTTTAATGAACAATTTGTTTATTCTGTTGTTTAGGAACAACAAAACATATAAATTAATTATATCAAATCTGAACAAAAAATATGTATAAGTTTGTAATTAATGAAGTTTTTCATAAGAAACTTTTACCAATTTTTGTATTTGAGAAAGTAAATTTAAAGATATAAAGTATCATTAATCCATAATACATGAAAAAAAAATTCAAAGTAACATTCCAAAGAACATTCCAGTTAAAATTTCCACCCATACTATCCTATAAAGACTTTATATCCTTTCCCTAACAAAAAATTCTGGATCGAGGTAAAGGCTATGAATGTCTTGCATAGCATTAGCGAACAATAGCTACGAAATATAGATCTTTGGCATAAATCTAACATTTTTATTGAATTTATTGAGCGATTATATATTTTTGATGCCTTTTACCTGATAATGAAACCAAAATTTGACACGAAACTATAGTTTTAATCAAATCCCATACCAAATTTCTTGATTTTAGCCATTGCCTTACATAAGTGTGAAATTTATCAACCCTTGGAAGATTTAGTAAAAAATTGCGAAATGTTCATTTTCGATGCCACATCTGTGTACGATGTTCTTTCTTTCTAGTTCTTTGTTTTGTAGTTATCAAATTCATTTTTTCTCTAAATATCAACCAGGCCATACTACCTCTAAATGAATTTTTTTTGTCTAAAATGTAATATAAATATACAAATTTGAGTCAAATTCATATTCAAAATTTCACTTGTCTAGCTCATTTTTTTTACTTGTTGCATGTACACAGAAAACCATAAAGCTAAAAATGTGCTTTTTGAATTGAAAGAGAGCTGAAAAGAGTAATGTCGACAAAATATCGAGTTTAATATTTTCTGTCGATCACAGTACACACAGTACGTCTATACCATAAAGCAATAAAAACAGAAAAAAAAATCCCGCTTCAAATGGCTTTATGACGAAACTGCTGAGAGATAAAGAATATTGAAAAAAATAATTCCGCCAAATTAACGTTCTTACGAATTTAACGTTATTGCTTAACTTTAACACTTCCTGAAGATTTGTCAGATCGCTTGAGTAAATTTTGTGATTGCCCTTAGAATTAGCTACCGGATTTTTTCAAAACCTTTTAACTATTTTCATTGGTCTTTAAGAAGTAGGGATTAAGAAGTAGGTTCCATCAGTGGAATGCACTACTGCGAATTTAGTAGACTGATGCTCCTATTGATTTCCCTTTATCAATCTTTTTATTAATACATTTGAAATTGCCTACAATTTTAATTTGTTTTTTTAAAGAATTTAATTGAATTAGTAGAGAATTTCTTGTAGAATTTTTGAATGGTCATTTTAACTTGCTGTAATTCATAGGTGCAGACGTGAAATGGCTTTTTACCTTTTTCATGTATGAAATGTACAAAAAGAAGTATTATAATCGTCAAAAACTTTGAATGAGACTTTGATGAATATCCACATTCCATATCTTTCTGAAACTTAAATAAAACTCCTTATGTCTATTTGTTTATTTGTCTGTGTAAACGATAACTCATACACTCAATGGGATAGATAAACTAGTGACTTTATTTCTTTTCGTGACTTGATTGATTTTAAAGCAAATTTATATACTTCTGTCAAATGTTCTACGAACTCTGTTTGCATGAAATATTCTCGACTGTCTGAGTATAAATGAATAACATAACTAGAAAACTTAAATAGCTAAATGGATAAAATTTGTTTTTGCATATTTTTCATGTAAAGTATAGATTTCTATCAAATTTTGAACAAGATAAGTGAAGTATTCACCGTATGTTCTGTATTTTCGCTTGCTCGTAAATGCTTTTGAATAATTAAATGTAATTTCTTATTCCATCTTATCACTAAAATTTTTGTTTTGGGTCCATTCGGCCTGTTTCAGGTGGTAGTAAAAATGCTGCACAAATGTGTATCTAGTTTTCTTTACTGTATTTAGAAGTACAAAACTCAAAATCAGAACTCTAAAAATAAACGCCTGAGCACTACAAACTTTCATGCGTCTGCCTAAGAAACAAAATTTTATTCAGGAGAGATGGGAGTTCTATGAGATTACTCTATTTAGTTTAAATAAAAGTTATTTTGAAAGATACCTGTCAAGATGATGATAGTCATAACCAGCAGATTGATATTCGAAAAATTCTCACGCATATGCTCTAATGTTTGTGAATTATTAACTGTATGTCATTGTTCATTTAGTTATTAACTGTTTTTACCTTCAGGGCAATAACACAAAGTGTAAAATGGGTGAAACGTGTGTGTAAAAATTGTATTTGTATGGTTGCTATTTCCAAACTCTTAATCAGAAAAGCGTTAAAATAAAACAGAATAATTAGTGATCTGCAAATATTTTTATTTCCGGTTTTTGAAATGTTCTGCGCATTTGAAAGGTTCTGCAATGTTGAGCTGGCATTTACCGTTCAAAATATCATCTTTTTATCAACTGTCACGAGTTGCTACGCTAAAAATAGGAAATTGTGACCACACAAATGCAAGTTTTACATATTTTGTTCTTAGAATTATTGAATTAAATGCATTTTTCTGTTCTAAATCGGAGATACTCTACAAATTTTGTATTGATTTTTCTTTTCGTATCCTGTACCTTTTTTTGAGATAGAAATGCTAATGACTCGTACATTGTCACCAGATAAGATGTAGAATTAATAACTATTCAAAATCTTAAAGAGGCTTGGAAATTGTAATCTCATTAGCTCATAAAACATCTTTAAAATTTCATTCAAAATATATTTTTGTTATACAATAAAATTGAATTTAGGAAATGTTATACAATATTCACATCGCATACAAAGTTTTCTCGCTTTGAAATTCCGAAAATTTTAAACTTTTCAATACTGTGCTCAAATAAATATACAGGTTTTAGAAGTAAGTAGATTTAATGGCATATTGGATCGAAAGTTTTGATATTCAGAAAGGATTTGCAACTAACAGTTTTAACTAACAAATTTTTCTAAACAATATCGATTTTATAATTTTCAGAATTAAAAGCCTTTTTAGTTTGTTTTAATTCAAATATTTACATATATAATAATGAAATGCATTTGTACTAGCTACTTATTGGTCCCATATATAAATGGAAATCATACATGAACTGATTCCATTAGAAATAGGTGACAAGAACAGGAATTCAATAATTATTCAACAAAATTTAACAAATTTGAAACTGAGAAAATTTTACATTTTTAAAATGTTTTTGACTATTACTTCTTCAGTAACCAAATTTCTTCAAATTTCAATTATAATTGGAAAAATCGGGTAACAAAAAATTTCTTTCATGTGTATTCTTTGGATAGTTGATAGTTTTGCAATCCTTTTGAATTCATTTACGTTTGATAACAACTGTTCTGATGTATTATCTTCTATTTTACTTTACTTTGAAGTAATATTCGTTTGGTTAATGGAATAATATTTGATTCTAGTCTAGACTGAAAATATACTTCTCATGAAGTTTTCTTTCCAACTATTTTTCGATCTTAAAAGACAGAAATTCTCTCCATTATTTGACATCGAGAATTGCAAATATTTGATTATGCAATACAGGCATTGATTTAATTTGTTGTTTAAAATGCTGTTTGACTTTTGTTGAATTACATAACAGCCAAATATGTGCACAGTAAATATTTTGAATTTTAAAAAAAGTTTTATAAATTCGTATTAAAATGCAGAAATTGTGTAATCTTCTTTCAAACATATGCTTGATTTTAAAAAAAAGCAATTTTTAGTTGCATATTAATGAATGAATATATTTAATTATTAAATTTGCTGGCCCTAAAACTTGGGCCGCGAAATATCATCCAATTTACTGATCCTATTATGAAGCAGTGCTCCAGATATTTTTAAATGAAGCAGAAAGTGATTTTTGTGATAAGGATAATTGTGCAGAAGAGCTTTTTAATGAAAGTTCGCATTCAACTGATTCTAATATGTATGTTCAAACATAATTAATTTTTCTAGTGATAATGTATTTTGGAAAATTTATAAAATATATTAATATACCAAGATATATACCGAATTTATAGGTTGATTTTTATACTAGTTCTTAACCTGTATATTTAAAGTGTCCTAGAAACCATGCTATGAAAGTCACACAAGCGATAAAAAAGGGTCAATTTTATCCATTGTCATTTTTTTGATAATTGTTGAATTTTACAGTATATTGTTTTCTATATACCTTCATATACTGTAAAAATAAATGTGATTAAAAAACTAAAAAGTAATGTTCTTTCAAGAATATTATTTATTGCAACATGTAATTTGAGAAGAAAATGTATGTTCCAACTCATTTACTTTTTTCAATGATAACATATTTCTAAAAATTTCGAAAACATATTTATATATCAAGAAAAATATCTGCAATATATATTGGCAATTTTTCATACTAATACATTCATTAGAGAATTTAATTTGAGTGTAAATGAAATGCGGTCTCGCAGACAGCACTTCCTCAGTTAAGTCCTAAAATTTCACCTCCTCAGTTGAGGGTCAAATCAAAGCTAGTTATATTGTTAAATATTGGTACTTCCTTGTTATAACCAAATCATAAGTATTTGAAAATATAGTTTGGAGTATCTTTTTCAAGTTTTAGTAACTTATTTATTGCAATGCCCTTGAATTTCCTAAAGAGATGAAACAGTAAATGTTTCCTTAGATACTTCACAAAAGCAATTGGTCTTATTTTGTCGTAGGAGAACGTTTCTTTTTAGACACATTCGCTACTTTTTTGCATTTGATTTGTTAAAGAATTTATTTTTTTTTCGCAAAAGCACAGTCTTGAACTAAATTTGATTTGAATATATTTTTACGTAGTGGAACTAACGACTCGGACCCCGAATTACTGACAAGATTTCGCCAATTCTCATTTCATATGAAACTCATAAACCTTAAATATGTTATTGTCATATTGCAGCTACCATCTTTTATTTTCGAAAAAAAAAACATTTCTCTATACATTTTCTTCAGCTAAAAAAAAAAAAAAAACGCACACCACTCAAATCAATAAATCGATCTCACTCATTTTTATTCCATTTAGATGTTATGTTGCCAATAATCATTAACGCCTTAACCCTTCATTTTTTAGGGGCACCACAAAATAAAATTGATACATTCCTCCAAGCAACAACAAATGGATTGACAACAACAAATAGATTATGAATTGATTTTGTCATTTTGCATGCATTGCGAACCAATGAAAATGCTCTATATTTGTTTTACAAGTATAATTTATTATAGCATTTTCGTTAAAATGTAGTTTGTCAAAGTTGATTGACATCAGTAAATGAATGCTTTTAACATCTTGGGCAGTCCTCAACTGATCGTCGAAGGCGGTTAATAATAGTTAAATTATAAAATAAAGTTTCATTTTGCTTATATAATCTAGATTAACAATATATATGGGTGAAGGAAAATTTACATGGTAAAATACAGTACAGACAAAATCATTTTAATGGAAGGAAAAAGATATAAGACCACTCCTTTAAGAAGCTTAAATAATAAGAAGAGGTATAAGGTTTTAAGATAACATAGCTTTAATATCTATAATAATTTAGTGCATAAAAATATTTGTTGAGGAAATCATGCCAACTAAATTATGCATTATATATTTAAATGAAATTAATTATAATGTTATTATAAGCGAAATAACTTGATAGGAAAGGACAGTACTGAAAATTAAAAAATAAGTACAATTCTTAAAAGTCCTTGAACTTTAAAATATAGCAGGAATTTGATAAAATTCTAAGTTATTTAGAGTACTTATGAAAGAATCTAGGACTGAATTGATTCTTTGAAATATTCAGTTTAATGTTTCGATAAAAATAATTTTTTGCATTTTGAAACGTTGCAAAATAAGCAAGTAGAAAATGGTTTATTCTTATTATTGAGTTTTGTGTTTTAACCATTAAATTCATGAACAAACGCATTTGATATTAAATTTCTAATTTAATGTATAAGCCTATTATGAAGCTTGAGGAAAATAAATTTCATGACGATTTGCTTCTGACAAATGAAACCTTTTTAAACTGGTTTTATGTTTGTGGAATGATGCATTTCGAGTATAATTTGACTTTTTAAAATAAATTTTATAAAAAGAAATTTCCAGTTTGAGAAATTAACTGAAGATAAAAATACCATTCTAACGTTGCTTTCCTCTATTAGATATGAGAGCATCAAATGGATGTATCTTTAGAAATAGACAAATAAGAATAATTCGTTTTTATTTCTATTACAAATCAAATTATTATTAAATTGTTTAGAAAGAATACGAAGGAATGCATGAGCAAAACTAACTTTCTCAAAAACTCGTATTTGCCTTGAAGTTATTTATTAACCCAATTCGTTTGTGACACAAATCATTAAAAATAGTGGAATCTTGTAAAATCGAACATTTTTCAAATTACACATTGGACTCAGACAACCATGATTTCCCTGTCTTAGAAGAGTTTAAGAAAATAAGAATCGAGTTAATAAAAAAATGAAAGAAGTAACTCCTCCTGAATTTCTTTTATTATTTTATTTTTCCTTGCGGATAAAGCTCACAAGTGAAAGAATTCTTTTTCGTTGAAACCGGCAAGAAAAATAAAGAATCTTTTGAAATCTCCAAATGTTAAGAAAACAGAGCAGGTATGGTGCGAATAAGAGGATGGGGGGAGCAAATCTAAAGGGGGGTCAACACCGATCGACACTGAAACTTGAGCCGCTGATACAAGGTTTAGAATCTGTATAAAAGGAAAGGACTCTGTTAAATTTTTAACTCCCCGAGAAAAGCGATAAGATGTTTTTCAAGCTCCCAAGCGTTTTGATGGTATTTTTTTTTCTCGTGCATTCCACTTATCTGAATTGAAAATGCTTCGTTGAATATTCTGATGTAAGTTTTCTCAAATTCAAAATGAGAGGTTTAATAAAAAGAACTCCTTCGAATCTCTTCCAATTTCGAATTGAGTTGATATGCCCTTTTAAAGGTTTTAAGAATTCTCTTCACAGATCTTTTTCGTTTTATGTCCTTTCCATCAAGGCAACACTCTTTTTTTTTTTTCAGTCTGTGTCAAATTTAATCAAGTCTTTTGAAGCAGTTGTGTCGTTCGCTGGAAATCACATTTAATCCGTAGAAAAGTCAGTGAAATATTTTTATAAAGAAAGCAAGAAGGTAATATATAAATGTCGGGTAATTTTGAGATAAAGAAGCTTTGGATCTGAAAATTTACACAGATGTTTGTATTTCTTGAAAGTCTCTCCGATTTCATTATTTTTTATGTTGCTTTAAAATGATCAGATAATTTAAATTGTGATATAGAAACTTCTTTGTTGCGTTGTTTACTCTTAGTATTGTGATTTTTATCAAAATTTATAGATCTTCCACAGCATTACTGAGGAAAAAAGAAACACCGATTCTTTATTAAATTCTTTTTGTTTTGTACACTTATATGGCGCCTATCAAGCAAAATATAATTTACAAAGAAAATTTCAGATACAATAGTTTTGATTTGCAAAACAGTTCCTTTTGGCTGTAAATTTAGATATCGCAAACACCTTTTAACATAGAATGTTTTAGAATGTGAAAATGTATGCATTTATAAATTTTTAAATATTAAAATTTGCTAATGACTTCTCATGATTTTCGCAAGTTTTTGGATAAGAAGATTTCTGAATTAAAATCTTTATCTTTTTCCAATATCCATATATAAAAGGATAAATAGATTGCATTTTTATGAAACTAATTATACTATATTTTTCTAAACTCATTGAGTGTATCTAATGTTTGATATATGTGTTTCTAAAATTCATCCACTTTTAAAATAAAACGATCGACATTTTTTAACTTTTATATTTCTTTCAAATTGTACTGTAAAAGTAGCGAATAATAAAATTATTTGCATTTCTCATTTACAAACTCTAACGATATTTGGCACTTTGGTGTTTTATTTCGACTGGCTTAAGATAAATGAATCATTCATCATCCTTTTACTTTTGAACTGGTTAATTAATACTTTTATATTTTAAATTCAAATGTTTTTTTTATTGATCAGCAAACTTTTAAATTTGATATTAAAAGTACTAATAAATAAGATAGAAATTGTAGATATTTCTTTTGGTGCTCTTCATAAAGTATTCTGTATTTAAAAAATGGTTAATAGGTGATGAATTTACCAAGTCAGGGTTGCAGATACCTGGAACACTCGTTTGAAACATTCAAATGGATATATTCAAGAAATAATAAAACATTTTTCAAGGTTGCACCATTTATTTAGAAGTAATTTCTTCAAACTTTGATGTTAAAAATTTTAATTCGAGAAGGGGATACGGAATTTGGGTTTTCATATATTTCGCATTAATCTTATCATGGATATTTTTCTTCAACAAAGATTGTGGAAAGTTATACAGATAAGTAGAAGGAATATAAGAAAGTTTTATTTAGGTTTGATTTGATTTAACTCTGTCAACTCTGTCTGAAATAAATTGTTTTGAATATTTATGACTAGTACGATTTATTACTTTATCGTATGATGTGTTTTAATTTCGTTGTTAAATGAGCCTACAGTTACGATATAGTCACAAGTAAACTTTCTTGTGTAGGAATAGGCACCTTGTAGTGATTGTTTCAAATTTTTTGTCAAGTGCAATAGAGACGTTTTTCTTTAATAAATTGCGAAAATAATATTTATTAAATAATTTAAATAACTTTTTGGTTATATTAATTTTGTTACCATAGCTTGTTGTTATAAATTTCTACTTAATTTTTTTTTTACATTGGAGCTTTGGAATTCAAACTATTTTTGTTATTTGGTGTAATAAAATGAATTCTATTATTGCCGGATTTTGTTTCACTGTTTAAAATTAATGAAAATTATTCGATTTTTATATCCACTGTTAATATGTAGGGTCAGAAACTGAAATTTCAGCACTGCGAGTGAACAGCTTCAGTTAGAAAATGGAATTACATTTCTAATGATGTTATGATGTTATGGGACTTGAACTCCATTAGGAAGATTCATAATAATAAGAAAAAATTAGAGACTATATTAATAACATGGTTGTGATGCTTGTTACAATTTGATATTTAAATATGCGTTATCGGAAGAAACCATGTATATTCCTATATTTCGATTTAAAAATATATATAGAAAGATGAAATCATGAATATCTAACTATTATAAGAGATTTAAATGAAAATATAAACTGACCAACAGGCATAGTAAGTCGAAGATAAGTTACATACAAAAGAAGATTTGTCCTTTCACATAAATGTCCTCTAGGTAAATCCTCAGATGAAAGTAATATTTTGAAGAAATAAGATTCTTATTTGTTGTTTCAATTTGTTGTTTTTATGTGGATTTCGTCTATCACTTTTCGAAAACAACATCGACACGTAATTCCTATTACAACGAGAAAATCCCTTCACAGAACTTCCAGCACATAAAAGAAGCATAATTATGTATTTTATATAACATCTAACTGCACGATTTCTTATGGCGTGCTATAACGTCATTTCCTTTTCCTTTCTGCAAAACACTATGAAAATTCAATAGTTAATTGCGACTTATATGACTTGTATTGCATAAACAGCTGTAGACACCAAGTCGAAAGTTCTTTTAATATTTATTTCACTAACTCAAAGTATCAGATTACTCCAAAAATATTTATATGAAACTTCTTGCCGAAACGGAAATCTTCTAAATTATCTTGAAATCCTTCTCCGTCTCAATAATGCGGAAATTTATCCTTTTACTTTTTTAGACATATTGAGAAATTCTTTAATCTGATCAGAGAGCATTATTCCGCGAAAAATAAATAGACAAATCGGAACGTTTTGATCTCCTCTCTCAACTCATCCGGCTTATAAAAGAGTTTAAGTCCACATAACTCTGATTTAAAAACAATCCCTCCGCGATTGAAAACAATGAAATACAGTTTCAGTTCCCCCAAGCTTATTTTAAATTCCAGTTCGACCGCATTCAGTGCATCCATTCCAACCCAACTTCATAAAAAAATGAGGGGAAACAATGAAAACAAAAACAAAAGACCTATACTCTGCCCTCCAAAATCTCTCAAAAATATATATTTTATACTACCCCCAAACACAGACCGCTCCTATACGCGCATTGATAAAATGACTGGGAGAAAAAAAGAAATGAAAATCCCCACACACGTGAAATTGGACGGAAAAGATTCCCCAAAGCTTTGGTATCTTTCTCTTTTAGTGTGGAGACAGCCACCGAGAAAGCCGTCTGTTCCCAAGCCACAAGATATACCTGCAAAAAGCGGTTTAAGTCAATGTACGTAGGCGGGCAATGTAAATGCCAATAGGTAGCAATATTGCCAGAATCTAATTCAATGATTCACATTTTATTAGCTTAAAACTTGATCAGCAAAATGAATATCATTTATTTCATATATTTTTGTATTCCGCTTAGAGAAATTTGTTTTGATAAGATGTGCCTTTAAAATTGTTCCAATTTTAATATCTGTCTAAAAATGTTACTTTTGTAAAATGGTGAGAGTGTTTAGGTATATTTAATGAAGTGAAATATGAAATTTTCGTAAGGAATATATATTCGATGCTTTTGAAATGCTTTTTTCTTAGACTAAGCAATTAAACCGAAAATAATTCAATTTGAAATGCATTTTGTTTTCGATTTTTAATAGATATGCTTATGTATAATGTATCGAATGTATTTTTAAAAAAGAATATTAGTTGAAAAATAAGTGATTGTTTGATTTCTTTGAATTATACTTTAATGTCACCTCTTTTTGCGTTATTGAAAAGATGTAATCGATTGTTTTTTTGTTTTTTTTGTAAATAACTTACTTTATGAACATTAATATAAAATTTGCATGTTTAACTTTAAACTTTCTAAGTTTTCAGACATCAAATTAAATATAAACTGAAGTAATTAAAAGAAGATAAAGATTCAAATATATCAAAACATGTAATAACGTTTTAGTTTATTTTTTTTCACACGAAGTTAAAATTACTACTTTTATTCAGAAAGAAACCTGCTAATGAAAATTTTAGTATAACAATAAATTTTTTTCCATGTAATAAATCCAAATACGATATTTAGGAGTAATTTTTCTCATTAAATTTTTTTAAGGCTTTAAAACGTACCAAAGTAAATAATCTTTATTTTGCATTTATCAAAAATAAAAGCATTATGTATACAACTTTACCATTTCATTAACAGCACAGGTTCAACATAATGTCCCTATAAGGAGAAAATACAAAACACGTTCCGATATCCTCAGGACATTGTTTGGTATTCGGAATATAGAAGGGAAATGTGTGAAATATCATTCAATATCTTATGCTAATGACGAATTTTTTAGAGGAGGCATGCAGGAGATTGTTGCAAAAATGTTGAATATATTTGTGTATTTGTGGGAAAAAGCATAAATCTTGTACAACTGTCGAATGACAAAGACAATAGTTGAGTTAGAACCCACTTTTATAAACTTCTACACACCTTCTCACTGAAAAAATCGTTTGTCTGTGCATCAGCTGCATAGGGTGGAATCTTGTCTTGATCTCGAGGTTGATTAAATTTTGAATATTCTACATCACTACATTCTTTAAAATTGCGAATTCCGTAAAGACATGTACAAAATTTCAAGTAAATACTCATCCTAAAATTAAAAATTTTGAAAAAAAAATAAACGACGATAAATGTGATATAGATTTTCTTTGGTATGAATAAATAGACGCGTTTGAAAAATTAAACTTCCCACTCCAACCACGTGAGAGTATCAACTTCAGAATGCAAAGCGGAACGAAACGCACCGACTTGTTTCACTGTTCACCGCATAGGGGCGGGCGATGATGGATTGCACTTTCTTATGAGAAATGTGTGCAGGACCGTTTCGATCGTTTTAAGAATGGACGGTTATTTGGCCCCAAGCCACACAGAATGACCCAGCAGTTGTTGCTCCGATCCGGTTCTACAAAAACACAGGTGGATGTCAGCAATCTGACACTGTGTCGCTAACTGGGCTTTCGTTTCAATTTTGGAAAAAGCCGATTGTCCGGAATAGTCGTCAGTTAAATTCTAGGAAAGCAAATGGGGGTGCTTTAGATTAAACTAGACACTTGTGGTTACCAGCTGGTTCAGTGGGAATATTAGCGTGTTTATTTTCAATTAGATTTTTTATGTATTCGTAAATCACATAAGTCTTTTACGTATTTTTAAACATCAAATTGTGATATATATTTAAGTTCTGATATTTTAAAGGTTTTATGTTTGCTCTGTTTATTACGTAAATAGACTATTCTAATAGAGCCAAGTGGCATAACATTATAATGTTATTAAAAATGTAAATACTCGGGCAATTTATTTTATGTTATGTTATCATTCACGATATTGTGACTTACCTTTCGTTTTCCTCATATAAAGTGAGCAAATAATACTAGGAATTTTTATTTGCTTTAAATAACGGAAAAAATCGCGGAGTTGAATATATAATAAAACATTGAAAATTGATTTGAATTTCATTGTAAAAATAAATTGTATTGTTAAAAATCGAATAAAAATATTTAATATATAATTGGACGACAAATCAATTGATATTTTAGTGAACATTTTTTTAAATTTTAAGATAACGTAAATTTTCTTGCAATAATTTTTTCGAAAGTTATCAAAATCTAATCTTTCTGCTATTTTTTAACTAATTAAATTTATGATTAAAACTTCAAAATAATTTTTGAAAGTGCACGTTTCTATCCTTTAAATTTGTGAATAAGTCCCTGTAATTCGGACGAACCGCTCTGTGAATTTCCAGTGAATACATATTTATACACATTCTTTTTTTATTATAATTAGAGATAATGCTTCCAACTATCAAAAAATAATTATTTAAAATAATCTTCAGAGATTTAACTTCTCCGAAATAGTTCCGAAAAATATAATCCTGAATTTTTTTCCTAATTTTTCGATATTATGTATTGTTATGGAAATACGTCCAGTGGGTGTATGATAAAAAAAGTTTAAAATATTGAATATTTCAAAATCTTTGTTTTATTTCGCTGAAAATATAACGTAAATCATTGGGGACAAAACACCTGCTTTGATGTATGCAAAGAACAGCACTTCCCTCTTGTTTGTTGCCAATTTTGGATAACGTCACGATCAACACAGCTCTTCATTATTTACTATCTCTCAATGCTTTAAGCCCCCCAAAGAAAGAATTCACACCTCGTATGGTTGATTCACCCTTTATATTCTCCGAACACTTGACGTCAATTTTTAGAATAATCACTAGGATCAAAGTTTCAAAGTGAGATAGTATGATCAGTTTTGTATTTTCCAGAACCTTCTTTAGAGTTTCGCCAAAACTCGGATTCCATTCATCTGGCATCCATTCAGCAACAATAAAAAAAAAAATCTGAAATCCATCTTTCTTTCTATGAGATTAAGTGAAAAAATATTATAGATTAATAACAATATAGATGGTTCTACTGTATACGATATATTAAGGAGATATATATCGGGTATTCTAAATTATTTCCTGAGCTATTTTAGGATTTTATCTAGCATTAAAACAGGAGAATATCAATGTCACGGGAATTGTCCGTTAGACGAACGATACAAAATGTCCAACAATCCTTATAACTAATAACAATGCTTTATTCCTCAGGTAATCACGAAATGCTATTACTAAAGGTACGTGAAGCGTGTACAAAGAGCAGAAATAGTAGACATTTGCAACAAAAGCAGACAACTAAATTAAAAATGTTAAGCGAACCTGCTTTACAATCAATACATGCAAATTGATTTATGAATGATTCAATGTGAAAGAACTTGCGTGATATTCGTTTTTATTGGCTCTCAGTAGGATATAGAATCTTTTAAAAGCTTTTCAAACTTCAATCACTATATTAATGCAGTTGTAATTCTTGCATTTTTCAGAATCTTCATTTTTGTCGGCAAGTATTCAATACCTTTGCCTCGGAGGTCATAACTCATTGAAATGATATTCATTTTTTAAAGTGAAAATCTTCAAAGCAAATAAAATATATCTAAATAAATATTCTCATCTTTAATGGGACTCTTGCAAGTACTCGATGCCTTTACGGCTGTCGATTCCATTAAAAGACGCAACATTTGCTGAAAAAACAGAACAGCACAGTACAACTTTATTGTAAAACTACAAGACATATATAAATGGCAGCAGTAACACGTCATAACTAGGCAATGGCGCAATTGGAAACAATTATTCAACTCATTTCAGTTCCCAACATATTAGGAAAATCTGTAAAACTCCTTCAACTATGAGAATTAAGTTGCAAAGAAGTAGTATTAAAGATTCGTACAATATAAACACATATACATTAATATAATATAAATATTAAAATAGAAGTAAAAATTAGAATTAAAATAGAGCCAAATGATCTATATAATTCTTTAATTAAGTTATTTTTTTTCTTTTTAATTAACGATGAATATTTTGATATCAAAATTATTTTCATGTCAGAATCTTGAGTTTAGCCATTTGATCTATAAATATATCTAAAATTTTAATTAGAAAATACACTGTTAAGGCTTTTCATTTAAAAGCATATAAGAGGCTGAAAAATAGCTGAGGTCTTAAATATGTCAAAGAGATTTTTGATGTCAAAGATATTAGCTAATTTATCTTGCAAGGTTTAGCACAGAAAATTATATAATTTGATTTAAGAGTGACTACTGCATAATATGCAAAAAAATTAAAGACTAACTCAATTATTAATGCGAACTGGAAACATGGCTAATCTTTAAATAAAGTAATCAATATCTAATCTCTAAGCAGTATTTAAAATTCAGAATTTGAGAAAGGCGAAGTATTTTTCACCAAAGTATTAGATTTTTCATTCTTGATATATAAAAAAATAACCGAATAAACCATTTCGATATAAAATTAAAACTAAAATTTATAAAGGCTAATGTATTAAAAATTATGAAAACATTGCTTTTATAAAGCTTGTAAAATAATGCTAATTGTAAAATTCGAATGAAAACCATTAAAAGGAGAAAGAATCTCATGTCAAGTAAAAAAAATTATGGTGCTTTAATAAATAGGAATAAAAATGAATCCTCTTTGAAGACTTCATAAAAGATCACCTTCAATCAGGGAATTAAACCAGGATTTTTTTTATGAGATGCCTAAATTCAGTTCAAATATCTATCGTGATCCAAAATACTTAAGAAATCGATATTCCAGAAATACAGTAATTAATATACAAGAATATAAATGCAAGGCAAAAATTTAAAAATTAGAAATCTAGGGAATAAACAACCAGTCTTCACGTCTGTTTGTTTAAAATTTTGAAAACAGGAAAAAATTTATAAAATTTTCTTTATTAATAATTTTTGTTGATTTTGAAGCATGTAATAAACAATCAATTGCAACATCTGGAACGGAAAATATTGGAACTTTATTGCATATCCTTTCATTATTTTTAGAAGCAGAATTCAAGAATCAAAAATCCTTCTATTTCTCAGTCCAGGAAAGACTCGTCTTGAGCTATAATTCATTCGTTGTAACAGAATACCAACAGGTTTTCTATGGAAAAAGAAATAAAAAAAAAGAATATGAAAAAGGATTCGCTTTCGGTTTCTTAAGCAGAATTTAAAATTTCACTCACACGTTTTAATTTTCTTTTTCACTTTTTTTCACCCCCAAGCCGTATTTTTCACTTTTTTCTTCATCACTTTCGCGCAAACCTTGCTGGCTGGCGACCAGCCTGCATTTCTTTAAGAACAACTTTTCTTCTTTTTTCACGTATATCTTTTGTTGACCCGAATTGAAGAATAAAGATTTTGCTCGCGAAATAATTTCTTTGGCACTTCTCACCGTTTTTGAATTTATGTGCAGGATGGAGAGTAGTGGGAAAAAATAGAATGAAAAAAAGAAGAAAGTAAGAAAAGATAATGCTTGCGATTCTCCTGGTTAAAAAGAACTACTGTGTGTGCATGTCTGAAAAATGTTTTCTTTCAAATATTTTAAACTAACATAGTTAGAGAGCACGCAGATTCTCCCACATGTTTATCGTTGCAGACGCCGGAAACAAAAATTTGGCCACTTTTTCCGGATTTTCATTTTTCTGCTTACCATTGTGAATCTAAAACACAGACTTAAGCATTATTTTAAAGAAATTTCTATAGGGAAAGGTTTACCAGACTATATGTTTGATATCTATTTTAAATTTTGGACTGCTATCTATTTATTTTATCTTATTCGAAATAAACAAAGGGATGGGGATTTCTATCTTTGTTAAGCAAAATAATATTTTAGTTTATGATGTTTGAATAAAAATGGAAGAGGCTCAGTATGATGAATAAAATATTGATGAGTAAATTATGTCTCAGCACACTTCATATGCTTATGCCGTAAAATTTGTTGCATTATTTCTATAACTTTCTTATAAAGATTTTAAAAGTAAAATTTAAAAAAATAATTTATCGAGAAATTTTAGAATAATATATTAATTATTGGAAATAAGCAAACAGAAATATACATTAACACCTAATTTAATCCAGAATTTATTTTTTCCCACTTTTCTATAATAAATTTTTTTATCCAACTTAATTTCCCAGAGAAATATTTTTTTCGAATTTACCCTCATAAGGAAACAAAATTGAAACGGATTTAATTGCTTTATTTTAGAGCCTGAAATAAAATTACCGAAGTTGAGAGTGTATTGTAAATCTTTATAGAGATTTATGATATACACTGCTTGACAATTGCTAGAGAACTGTTACGTTTTTCGGAATAATTATGTAAAGATAATGATTGAAGAAATGGAACTAATTACTTATTTAGTAGGGAAGATGTGCATTTATTATAGTGCAAAATGGTGCAGATATCGACACATCGGAGAATTAAAAACTTTAAAATAAAAAAGATGCTCCTTGGATGATTTCCAAACAATCCCACAAAAATTGATCTTTAGGCCAGAATGATGCAGACATGAGTACCTTAGAAAGATGTGCGATAACCACGGACACTAATGCCCATTTTGCATCAGTTCTCTATGCTCTCCACTAAACTATCGAGGAGTTCTTGGGAGATATTGTCCCATTCCTCTCTGAAAGCGATTTTGAGTTCTTGCACTGTTTGGAGAGGGATGGTTCTTTGTGAAACACGTCTGCCAAAAATATCCCAGGCATGTTCAATTGGATTTAAGTCGGGAGAGTAAGCAGGCCATTTCATACGGACAATATTTTCACTTTGTGTGGCTGCGCATTATCGTCAATAAACAAATAATCTGGACTTACAGCCTCCCAAAAATGACGAACATGATCCAGAATAACCTCTCTGCAATACCGTTGCGATGCAATGCTTCCTCGCTCAAAGATGTGAAGTGGTGTTCTGACATTGTGCGTGATGCCTGCCTACACCATCACGCCTGGGCCTTACCGATCACGTTCACTAACAAACTATTGCATAAAGTGTTCCATGCTCTCTCTACAGTAATTGGAGAGAGCGTGGAATCACTTGTCACATTGAAACGAGATTAGTCTAAAAACATCACTCATCCTTTTTGGATATCCTAAACATACATGTTCCTTACACCAGTGAAATCTCTCACGACGATGGCGTGGTTGAAGCAGTATGCAACGAACATGCTTCCGTGATGCGTCAACTTGATTTAATCGCCGTGAGATGGTTCTTGAGAAACATGCGTACCGGTAGCGGTTGCAAGGTTTGCAGCTATCTGACCAGGAGTTAAATTTCTGTTCCTTTTTGCCACGAGGGCTATGTAGCGATCCTTTAAAGATGTGATGCTCCTACCATGACCCACAGCATTCTTTTTCAAAGCACTTCCACCTTTAGCGGCCCACTTTAATCGCAAGATGACACTCATTGCAGCAGCTACAGTGGTGACACTTTGACCTGCTTCCAGTCGTCCTGCTCGTCCACGATCGTAAGCACTCAAATGATGTCTTTCTGACATTTTGCTCTTAATTATTGCAAGACCGAACAGAATTTCAGAGAAAAAATTTTTATAACATCTGTACTACTTTGGGTCAAATTTCAAGTGAATTTTCGTACGAATCACGAACTTGCATGCAATGTCTTTTATACAGATAAAGAGTCCTGATCTACCACGCCTTCTCAACTTGAATATACTTTTATTGGTCAGCTGTCTGAGACGCAATTTTGCATAAATCACTTGTTCCTTAGGAATTTCCAAGCAGTGTAAAAGTGAATACAATTAAACTATTTTGTATGATTTTATGCACTTTGTCTTGCATATAAATTTAATTGTTTATAAACGTTATGACTTAAATAAACAAAATTTTGTATGTGAATATTTGACTACAAATATAACTTCATGCCAAATTTTCAGTTGGATAAATATGTCGTACATAAGAAATATTCGATTTTCTGGTATTTTTCTACCATATTTCAAGAACTAATTTTCAGAGATCGTATGCAAGTTTCAATAAAAGCGCTATTCACCAAAATCATGCTATTAATACACAATCATCAGGTCTCTTTACTATACTACGAAATAAACAACATTCCTGTGTGAAAATATTAATTTTAGCACTTTTGGTGTTCATAATATTGTCCAAGGTCCACAATTTTATGCGAAGACAAGGAGATAACACCTTTATTAGAAAGTATGATAGAACAAGTGACCACTTTCACTTGTTTTAGTAATTAAATTCAAAATTAATTTCGTAAATTAGTGTTAACATGCAGTTTGTAAAAAAAAAGTTTCAGAAAATCATTCTTTTATTTCTTGTTGAAAGCGGGAAAAAATTACACAATGTATTTGTACTAAGGCAAATCCAAACCATTGAATGCGGTGCACAATAGTAAACTCAAACAGCCATCTGTAATGTTCTTCGATAAGGCAATGAAGCGTCAGATACATAATACGTGATGGAATACAGGAAAGGGAATTTGATATTTGGGTGAAGGGAGTAACCACGTATCTAATTCCTCCCGCAACCATCATCATCATGATCATATTCATCCGGTCATCATCATTCCTTTATTTTCCCTCTTTTTCCTCCTCTTTGGTTCGGAGGAATTCTTTTGCATTCCGTTTCTTCCCCGCTGACAAGTAGAATCCATCTCATAATTGTTATTCAGGCACGTTTTGACCGCCATTTCATCTTAGCGAGTGGAGTTTTTCAGCTGAGCTTTTGCAACTCAACAATGACCTGATGGATTTGTGGGTATTTCTCTCGAGGCAAATCTTTTGTCATGTTTGATTTGTGCTTGTTTCGTCGTGGTATTATTAAGTTGGAGAAATGAATTTTTTTTAGCTACCAATGTGATATTTTCAGTTTGGATTATACTTGCATTTCCTTAGGCATAAAATATTTCGAATAAATGGTTTGTTCTATTGAATTATTTTTTGGTTATATTTTCTTCATTATTTTGAATGCTAATTTGTGTTTTTTTTTCTGAGTATGTTTCATAATGTTTCCTCAAAAATTATGAAATTTGAAAGAAGATGAATTCTTAAAAAAAAAAAAATAATAATAATAATTTCTAGACACTATAAATGTTTGTTTTCATGATATTTGATTCTTGTTTATTAGACCTGAATGCCCGTACTAATTATATATATATTGAACTAAATTAAAAGTAATGAAGTATTTTTACTAAGAAAATACTTATCAATACTTATTAAAAAGTAAATTTTAAAATTATTAAGAGAAAAACAGCATAGGGGTATAGAGATTTGATAATTTGTAATTTATTTCGAGGAATTTTTAGTAATGATTTCTGAAAATTAAAATATTAAAGCTCGGTTTTCATTTGTCATGATTTCTTCATTCAATTATTTTTTCAAATTCTTATTAAAAAAATTTGAATTTTCTTAGAGAATATCTTAAGAATATTATTAAGACATTATCAGTAAGGCATCATTGTATGAATTTAAAAAAAATCCTCTTTATATCAAGATTTTCTGCCTTAACTTTAAATTAAATTCAAAGTAGTTGGCTTTACGATATGTTTGGAAATTATAGGTATGCTTTATAGGTCTAAGATGGATAAAGTAGTTTGAACAAGTTGCCGGATGACCAAAATCCCCTCACCAAGTTTACGAATTACACAAAAGTGGCAATCTAAATTCTTCGATGGCAAATGAAATATGCATCATATCTGCAGCGGAGTAGAGAATTGACACTATCGCCTTATACCGCTAAAGTCAAGACTAATTATCATGCTACTTCTGGCGCTAACAGATTCTAAAGTTAATGTACATATTTGTGTTCTGGTAGAAAAATACTTGTATTTGGTTTATTGCAATTATGATATTTGTGTTTAAGAGCAGTTATGATTTATTTTATAGTTTTGGTTGAATTGTAGGAGGATAATGAAATGAGAACTCGCTTTGTATGTGTCTCTGAATAATTAAAATATTTCATTTCATACGGTATCATATTTATGAAAAAAGAAAGGTAGTTACGTCATATCTAGATATCTTCCTTGTCATCCAACCAGAGATGGGAAAAATCATGTCAAAAACCTAAGTCTACAACTAGTCTTCAAAGAAGAATAATTGATCCAATGAATAACCAAATCGGTTTCATTTTCTTGGATATAACTAATGTTCAAAGTAATTTACATCTTTCAGGTTTCTAAAAGCTTTAAAATGATATAGAATCTAATAAATCAACAGATCAATCACTTACTACACAGTTTATAACTAACTATACACAGTTCATACTTATGATGTTGATGCATTATTTATGTTTCAAAATATGAAACGAATGAAGAGTTATTATTGCGATCTCCATAATATGTATGTCTAGTTTCACTGTTAAGGAAGAACACTTGAAAAAGGATCTACTCATTATTGTAAGCGATTAATATAATAAAAAATGAAACCAATCCAACAAAACCAGCCAAAATTAATTTAATCCATCACTCTTCCTTCTCCTACACTCGGGATTGATATCCCACGAAATCCCTACGGCATTAATTACAGAATTCATAATAAAGCTTTGCCTAATTAGGCTAATACGCCTTTTAGCATTGACTGGACCAACCCCTGGCAAAAAGATCCGCCGTTGCCGCTACCTGAGCCTTCCTTTTACGACGTCCAGCGAACTGGAAATGAGCAAGATGGATCGGGGCAGTTTGTCGCACCCCTCTCGCTGCGAATGGTCAGCAGTGACCGCATTTGGACGGATGCCCAGACATCCACCACCCTTCTTTCCACCACTGGACATCGAATTTACTTTTGTATCTCCGCTCGGCTGTACACCTCGAGTTTCTTGGGATTGGCATGGTTAGTTACTCTCATTATGATCTGGGCCTCCATACGTATTACGCCAGTGGCGCGTGAAGGAGTGATTGTAGAATAATAAGGGATGGAGAGGGAGCAGGATATTATGAGGCTTCGGTGACTTCGTATCTGCAGTATAGATGTTTCTCTGGAGTAATATGTATTTCGTAGATGAATTCAAGATAAATAGGATGCTTTCAAGTTAGAATTACTCTCACAATCTTGATTGGAAATAAAATATTCAGTTAAGATTGGTTGCATGAAATTCAGGTTTTCACCACTGTGAAAATTTTTCGAAATGGACATCTGAATCTCGTACCATGGTAAGACAACGAGAGCGACTATATTTACTCCGGGTGTTTTCTATTTAAATTACCGCGCCACACTAACAAAAGAACGTTGAACCTTCATGAGAAACTTGACGAGTATCGGTCCACACACATGACAAATTTTCGGCAGAATCGTTTTGGAACTGGAACTTTATTTAATTTACATAAAACCCATACTACTAGAGCACTGATCCGAGAAAAACAAAGTATAGTGCGAGTTTAAGATAAAGTTATTCAGCCAAGCTAACACACGTGCAATTTGCAAAAAAATCGGGTGAAAGTCGGTTTAGACATGGTGTAAATAAAAAAAGGCAAAAGCTTTCACATCCTCGCCTCGTGTAATTTCTAACAATATCAATCAAATATAAAACGAAATTTAAGTGCAATAAATAAGAATTTAGCAAATTTGAAGTTGGTGATTAAAACTGGTTTAATTACTAACGTCAACGCTTTACATTTTATAAAAAATGTTAGTAAAATTTCAAGTGAAAAAAATGTCAAAATAATAATTTAAAATGCAAAATAATTAACATACGATATAAAGTCAAAATATAAGATAAAAAGTATTTAAATATTAAAGTAATGATGTAATAAAGATAGAGAAATTTAAATAAAAATGTTTAAATTAAAACCTAATACTAGTGAAAAAATATTTTAGAAGTTGTTTGAATCAAAATATAAGTTATAAAATATAAAACCAATGAAAATAATGCTGAAACCTGAAATACATTACAAAAGATAAATACTATGTAGTTTGAAGAATAATTTTTGAAGATTATCAACAGCCCAGCCAGAGAAAGGAAAATTACAATTTATTGTGAATATATGAGGATTCTAAAGAGGGATGTAAATTATGTCATGCAGGAAATTCCTTTTATAACGAATTTTAAAATTAAAACATCACAGTTCAAAGTAAATTTCAGTAACTTTCATCTAAAATGTAGCAACATTCATTTTATTCTCATATCGCATTTTTTTTATTGGAAAAACTACATTCTTAAGTTTTCTTAATGTGCTGCTCGATATAATAATACGCTAAATTTCAGGGATTTGGAAGTATTTTTTTTTCTGAAATCGAATAACAAAGTTTATACCAATATCTTCTGAACATTGATTTCTTCGCTTAAAATGAAAATCAGCTGCAAGGGGAAAAATTGATAAGGTTTTTTTTTTAGATAGAACGGATAGTTTTATAGAAAAATTAACTCAATCATATGTAAGAAAATTTCGGAAATATTTGGATTATCAAATGGAACTTCTCTAAAGATCTGAAAGGCAACAAGGAGTGAAGGAAATTGATTTTTAAAGATAAAACTCTTATAATGATCATTTTGTTTGTCACTTATTATTTTAAAAGCTGGAAAAATAAATATCGATTTTAATAAAATGGACACGATATATTTTTTGTACATCATTAGCTTAACTACTTAATTTGCTTAATTGCTTTTTAAGTACGACACTTTAAAACATAAATTATTCTTGATTTATTTTTATAAATTCAGTGGAGGGTCATAATAGATCTTTCTTAAATTTTATGCATTCTACAGTCATTAAATGAAAGCAAATCCTTCTTACTCAATTTTGTTAATAATTAATTTTTTCTCTTTGTAGAAGAATTTTTTTAGATAATAGAAAAAGAACTAAATCAATTAATTTAAAATTCACAAAGTCATATAAGCTTCAAAAATGTATGGAATTATATAATGTCAAGCAGTCAATATTGTTACAAACCTGCAATTCGGCTTCACAGCATAATTGGTTCCATCATCAGACAGATTGTTTTACAGTCATCTGTATTAGACGCCGTCCGGGTGTCGCGTCAGAGGTCCCAGAGCTTGGCGACAAACTTGGCGACTTTGGCGCCAAAATAGATTA
This sequence comes from Argiope aurantia, assembly GCA_026543865.1. Taxonomy (NCBI): domain Eukaryota; kingdom Metazoa; phylum Arthropoda; class Arachnida; order Araneae; family Araneidae; genus Argiope; species Argiope aurantia. The sequence continues at coordinate 137,917 of JAPMOR010077121.1, forward strand.
TACCCGAGACATCGAGAATTTTCCCGATTCGTCCAGTAGGAACCAAGATACGCCTCGAACGTTCCTGATTGGTTGAGAGGCTTCTAGCCCCGCCTCCTGAGACTTATAAAAGGAGGCAGTCGCAGCTGCCAGAGAGTAGTAGTCGGAATCGACGGTGAAGAACTGGTCTTCCAAGGATTAGCAGAGCATCGACAGAGTCAAGCTAGTGCTGAACTAAGCTGTGCGCTACTGTCTGCAGTAGAGTCTTGTTGTATGCTGCTGTGTATGCTGCACGTCTCGGCTGAAGATAATCGTCTTCTATGCTGTATATAGTTGTCGCTTTTGTGCTGTCCTGTGTGTCTTCATGTAAATAAACGTCGTTGTTTCTTTTTCTACTGCCGCCTACTGATTGAGCGTTCTCTCCACCATATAACTTCCACTATCCAAACGAACCCCGGAAATTTCGTAACAATATATTTTAAATTGCCTTTTATCAGTCTTAGAAAAAGAAACATTAGTGATAATAAAGATATTCTGTTGCTGTTGCTATTAAAGGGCGTCCTAAAATTAACGGAAGATTTGAATTTGCCACCATTTGAACAGTAAAATTTTGGCAATTTTATTAAAATAAATCACTTGGCAACTTAGTAATTAAGTAAAACCGGAGCGTCACACAAGATTAGTAAAACCGGAGCGTCACACAATAGAACAGCATGTTACCGCAGGATTTGTATTAAATAGAAAAAAGTTTTTTTTTCTTTAAATTGTTATATTTTATCGAATCATAAAGTTCTAGTATAGGGCCATATGCCTCCACGGCTTTGCTGGCACATATGCATTCTTTTATCGAAATTTCTCATAACTATTTTACATAAATGTGGCTAAGTTTCTTTGAATTTCATCCTTTAGTCTCGTATGCTTGTGGGATATATATATGTCTCATATTATACATATATATATGCCATTATACATATAGACCTTTGACTTCAAATAACCCCATAAAAAGAAATCCAATGTTGTTAAATCACCCGATCTAGGGGCCAATTCTCAAATTTTCACACTGTGGGTACCAGATTTTCATTAGTTTTGAAATATTGCTCAACAGTGAAAATACAGTGTTCTGTAGTGTAACGCTCCATTTTTACTAACCCTAAACTATCAGCTGTCAAATTGTTTAATAGGGTTGCCAACACTTTACTGCACGAATGGTGGCAAATTTAAATCTTTCCTTAATTTTGGGACAGTCCAAAATTCATGGCAATGCTAAAGCATCAACCTCGATCGTTCAAAGCCCTTGACTACCAGACGGAGAAACAAGTTCAGGCTAGCTTTATTTGGGCAAAGTGGAATGATTTTCACGCCTTAGGTGACCCGTTCAAGAGTATATAGCATGACGCATTTTACCCATTTCAATCAAGGACACTCCTCCTCAAGGCTTCAAAGCAGGATTTTGGAGAGGTCTGCACAATTGTTCATAACATTAGTATTTCATTTGGAATCATGCAGTTATGAACTTAGAAAAGAGCATTTTTGTTTATGAATTTTTTGTGTGGATTGGTGAATCAACCATCACAGTTATGGATGCGATTTCTAGATTTCATTGAAATAATAATATTCCCCTACTTAGCACAATTTTATGTTAAATTAAGTTCATTCGTGAATTACTTAAATAAAGCAAAATTTTCTGATAATCAATGAAAGGTCTATTCTTCAGAAAATTTGGAAATTATTAGAAGAGCAGTTTTACGAAATTGACATTGCTATGTTCATGAGGAGTGGAACTAAGCAAAAATTTATAACAATTGCTAGATATGACTTTTCATTTACATTCTTTAATGCGATATAATATGGGATTTTAATTAATTTCTATTTTATCAAAACTGGAATTTATTTCAAAAATATTCTACAATTTTCCCAGCGCATAATTTATTTATTTTTATAAATATATTGTTACAAATCTGCAATTCGGCTTCCCAGCATAGTTTATTCCATCAATAGAAAGAAAGTTTTACAGTCATATGAATGGGACTAGCGCGTCGGAGGTCCCAGAGCTTGGCGACAAACTTATCGACCATTTGGCGACTTGGCGACGAATTTGGCGACTTTGGCGCCAAAATAGATAATACCCGAAACTTCGAGAATTTTCCCGATCCGTCCAGTAGGAACCGAGATACGCCTCGAACGTTCCTGATTGGTTGAGAGGTTTCTAGCCCCGCCTCCTGAGACCTATAAAAGGGGCTGCGGCTGCCAGAGAGTCAAGTCCGAGTTGGGAGATGACGAAGCCAGTAGTCGAGACGACGGAGTAGTCCGAGTTCGACAGCAGCGGAGTCGAGTCGACGAAGTCAGTAATCCGAGCCAGAGTCGGAGAAGTAGAAGACGGAGGAGTCGGAAGCGACTGAGGCAAGCTAGTGCTGAACTGAGCTGTGCGCTACTGTCTGCGGTAGATTCTGGTTGTATGCTGCTGTTGTATGCTACACGTCTCGGGTGAAGATAATCGTCTTCTGTGCTGTATATAGTTGTCGCTTTGTGCTATCCTGTGTGTCTTCGTGTAAATAAACGTCGTTGTTTTTATTCTACTTCTGCCTGCTGATTGATCGTTCCACACACCATATCACTCCCACTACCCAAACGAACCCCGGTAGAGAAAATTTCGCAACAATATGAATTATAAATGCATTATATATTAATATTTAAAAATAAATATATTATCAATAAATGACATATTTTATTAGACACCTGGTAAATTTTATTCTTATAATACATTTATATTTATATATTACATTTATGATATATATTTATATTATACATTATATTTATGCCATTATACATTATATTTATTATATATACTCATATTATACCTATATTTTATGGTACATTATATTTATAAATATTTAATATTAGAAATATTTATTAAAGATGCACACTTTATATAGGATTATTATCAAGTATTTTATGAAATTAAGGATTTTATAAAATGAATGAATTAATAAAAGAGTTCATGAATAATTTTTGCATGATTATACATGCAATATTTTATGACATTCAAGAATGATTACAAATACTTGAAAATGGTGATGGCGAATATTTTGAAAGCATTAAAATTATCAAGTTTATTTTTTATAACTGTCTTTGCAATCTTTTTGTTCAAAAACTATTAAGAACAAAATCGACATTCTAAGGCAAATAATTTTTTAATGCAAATAAATTCATAATTATTCTATTTAATGTACAATGCAATCTTTAATTAACAACTTTTAGAGCATTAGAAATTAATATGCAATATCTTGTGACAAATAGACGTTTTAAGTCTAATTTATCATCCAAAGTTGCCAATATGCTTCTAAATTTTCCGATTAAATCACAGTTCAAAAACTAAAGGTCTTCCAATAAAACACTGGAAACCTTTTTAAAAGTAGCAAAAATCAATACTCTTCTTCCTTACTGTTCTTCCCCCAACCCTTTTCCATCGAAGCAGAAAAATTGCTACTTGGGTACCTGATCCTCCGTTCTCCTTTGAAGTCCTGCATCTACTTACTTCGCATCTCATAGTATAATAACAAGGTAAGGGTACCTTCGGGAAAAAGGGACAAAAAAAAAAAAAGCAGCAGATTGTCATTTTATGCCTATCACCCTACCCTTCCCCATCCAGTTCTCTCTTCCCATCTTGCATAATATATGGCCCCCGCGTTCCTTGAAGTAATTTGAGCCACGCAGGCGGTAAATAATTGAACCTCTTGCTACCTTCCCCCATGCTGTTTACTTTTGGATTTTACCTCTTTGCCTTAAACTATGGAAATAGATGAAGATTTTTTTTTTCTTTCAGAGACTCCGTCTAATAAGATTTTCTGTTAAAGAGGCGTGGTTCGAATTGGAAGGGGATATTGCCTGAAAACTGTTCGGTGTGGGAAGAATTGCGTTTTTCCTTTTTTTGTCTTGACAGGAAAAATATTGGAAGAATGTCATCGTCTTTTTGTGTATGATTGTTTCTGCACGGTTACAAGGAAAAGAGTAATTTTGCCCCTGATTGAAGATAATGATATTTCGTTGTAAGAGTTTTTAAGATTGCATTTTTCTTGCAAATGAAACACCGAAAACAATTTGTTTTTGAAGTATTGGACTGAGTAAAATGTAATTTGGTATTTTTAAACTAAATGGAAAACAAGATTTATAAAAATTTTACTAAGGAATGTAAATTTTGTTAATTTTTTTTAATAAGCGCCTATTAGAATTGTCTATAATACCATATCACTAACTCAAACAGTTGCAAAATTTCAATTTTTCCAAAAAATTCAAATAAATATTTTTTTTTTCAAAAATACTACTAAAATTGGTTTGATTTAATTTATAATTTTTATTCCCCCTACTGCCTCCCAATACAGTTGTTAATAAAGAGAAATGTGATACTTTAAGACAAAAAGAAATTGTTTAATACTCTATGCTGAATATCTCTGGATATATGATTGCAAGGAGTATCTGTAATATTGATGGTTATCCCATGAAGTAATTTTTTTTCTGTGTGAAGACTGCATTTTTTAATCAATTGGTTAATTGGAGGACAGTTAAACTCAAAATGGAGAAATTTTAATCCTATAATTAATAACGAAATATACATATAAAAAACTTTTAAAATCAGTTTAAATTGTTCTTAATAAAAGTAATATTTTTAGCGATTATTTGACCATAATGTCCCAGTCTCTGACTTTAAAAGCGCTTAATATATTGCCAACAAATTTGCCGTATTCAGAACATAATCTGTGAACTTGCATTGAGAATGAAAAGAAGAAAAAAAAATAAAATAGGTGTAGTCTAAAGGTTAACATTGCTCGATGCGCTTTGAATAAAAATAAAAATACCTATTTCAAAAATTTGTTGAATGCATAGGATATTTTATCATAGAATTGTTCAGTATTTTTAGTGTCTCTATATAATCACTTAACTTTTTAAAGAAGACAAAATAAAAAATGCTTTCGATTTTTTTCCACATTTCAGCAAACATATATTTCTTATATTTTCCAAATTTTAAAACGAAAGCAAAAAGAAAATAGAGTTGGCATTTATATTACATTGAACTACATTGCCTCAAAGATTTCCATCAAATTGTTGCTGAAGAATATAATAGTTTAACGCAATTGTTTTGCTTGTTGTAACATTACAGAAAAGCATGCGTTTGATAATAAGTAAACATTTTTTTATTTTATTTTTCACATAGCTTTTTTTTCATAAATTCACGCCTGCGTTTTTGAGAGTGAATTTATAATCAATTTACCAGCAGCATATGGGTTTAAGAAAATATATGAAAACTGCATAGGGAAATGTTACCATTTCTACGCAATTTTAGTTGAAACCCACTAAGCATCGAAACGGGTTGTAATACAATTTTTAATACATCAGACTGTAAAGAGCTAATTATCTTGCTTCGATGTACGTTGGTGTTATTACTTCCCTTTTTACCATTATTTTCTCCCATTTTTAAAATAATTTAAAATAATATAAATGTGCAAATTACCCTTTTTCACACGTTGTTAGTATTATCTGTCAAAATGAATTGCTTTTATTACATTTAAATAAAACAAATAACAGGATATAGTGCGTAGCTAAGACACCTTGCGATCCCGAGTTCGAAAGTATATTACTGTGAAAAGAATATTTAAATTTGCCTTTCATCTATTAATTTCATCACACTGCTTAACGGGAAACCAAATATAAATCTGAACCATTACAAAAGAATGTACTAAGATTGTATGTAAATTTAGCCTTAAAATGATTCAAATACATATTTTATCTTAATATAACATTTTAACTTATCCTGAATTTTCAATAAAAATTAAATACATTTTAAAATAATATAAATGATAAGAATAAAATGTGAAAATGTATTTCCAAGTCATATTTGCTCCCGAATGAATCTGATATAACAATATAATAATATTCATAAATTAAATATTTGGTAATAATTCATACTTTCCAGCATATTAAAATTTAAAATTTACTTTAAAACAATAAATTAAATTTTTTAAAAAAAATTTTAAGCAGTCAGTAATTGAAATGTTTAAAATGCCATATAGAAAAATTTTGCATCTTTATTAATTATTTGAAAATTTAAAACGCTATATTTATAACATATTTTATTATTTTATATTATTGTTATACAGAGAAATACATTTAAGAATAAAGAAGAAAATAAATTTAAATTGAAAAATGCTCTAAATAACTAAACTGTATTTCATATTATTTGAATTTATGAATAAGCGGTTAAATAATGCGAAATTGAAATTTTTATACATTACATTTGTTCTATTAAACACATGAGATAATATCTAGATACACTAAAATTTTAAATAGTTCCTCTATTCCACGACCAACCTCAGTTATAAGGATTTTGACTTTCTTATACAAATCAATCAACAGCGCATCGATCAAGCATTGAACTTTGATTGATAGATCTTCCACACGGCGGCGAATAAAATGGTCTATAATAATGATACGTAATGTTTCATATTTCTGTCAGTTTTAATGGCATAAGTATAAAGCTTTTTAATTATTTTTTTTAAAAAAAGTTGCTTGATAGAACCAGACGATTCTATAAAAATTTAGGCATCGTAATTTTTCTTTTAAAAATTTATAGATGCAAGCAACACAAAATGTAAATCTTTACATCTTTTATATAATTTTCCGCTTAAACCTAGCGGTTTAGAAAATATTCATTGAACTACAATTAAGGCAGACAATATGTATTCTAAATTTATATAATTATTAAAGAATCTATTAATAAATTTTTTAATAATTTCTTTTTAAAGTTAAATTTAGTATTATCTTTGCAGCGCACTTTCCATCCATCATTTTTCTTGTTCCTTATCATTTATTGAAACTAGAACTGCATACACTTTTCGATACAATGTCACACTCGGATAACATGTCTCCGTCTGCGTGATCAATCTTTAAAACGTTCTGTTCTTTCCCTGAATACATCAACTTTTGCTTCAACAGAAACACAAATCTTAAGAAAATATCTGGACGGAATACGAAAACATTTTAACAGAAAATACCACTTTATCCTTCTTTTTGGACACAACAGAATTTATTTCGAACGGAATAAGGCTTTACAGGAGCTAAGACACCTCGCCGGGCAACGCAGATAAATCTCCATTTAGATGCAAGCGGCGGCGTTCGTTTCGCAAGGTTGATAAACTTGAAACCCCTCACTTAAAGCAACGGAAAAGAACGCGAATTTATCAGGAGGAAGTAAACAGAGGCAAAGTGAGAAAATGAAATTGAACTGAAAAGCCATACTTCCATGATTACTTCGGCGAAGTTGTTGGGGATTTTACGACGCCTCTGAGAACTTCTCACCGTTATTCTGTAGAATATAAAAAAACGACGCTGTTTTCCGTTTGTGATGTACCATTGTAAAGCTGAAATGTTTCCCCATTTGAGACCATGGTCGTTTTAGGAATGTGCGATCTTTTAGAACCAGAGTGTTGTCACGTTCTGGAAAATCCTTTTTATGGTCCCATTTCCAATCAAATGTGTATGTTTCGATTCGGCGAACATCGATTTTCTTTGTTAAATTTTTTACTGCTATTGAATCGTATCGGATATAAATAGAGAAGACCAAACTAACAAACTGAGCACGAAGTATAAAATAACATCTAAATAACACATCCTTCTTAAAAACAAAAGTATTTTTTTTATTCTCCCTAACGTGAAATATATATAAATGCAGTAACCTCTTAACAGCATTTCACCAATCCGGACCTTCCAGTAATATGTCAGGTTCAGCAGAGCGTAAGGGGAGAATAGACAGGAAATCAAAGCACTGCATACGATGTCAATTACTTTGGTGTGAAACAAAAGGTTTTTATGTAGTATTAACCACTTTTATACATCCGATATTATATTATTCGGTACATTTACGGTATATTTCCGGTTCATATTTCTTATAAAGTATTAACTAGTATTTCACCAATCTGAACCTTCCAGTAATATGGTATTTCCAGCAGAATGAAGGAGGAGCGTAGATGGGAAATCAAAGCATTGCATACTATGTCAACTGCCTTGGTGTGAAATAAAAATTTTATGTAATATGAACCAGTTTTATATAACCGGTACAGATCCAGTATATTTCCCAAATTCATATTTCATATAAAGTATTGACCAGCATTTCAAGAATCCGAACCTTCCAGTAATATGTCAGCTCTAGCAGAGCAAAAGAGGAGCATAGACGGTAAATCAAAGCACAACATACGATGCCAATTGCCTTGATGTAAAATAAGAAGTTTCTATATAGGATTAACTGGTTTCATACATCCGGTATATTTCTGGTTTTAATTTTGATATACAGTATGAACTGGCATTTCACCAAGCCAGTGAAGAGTGAAAGGAGAACATAGACGAGAAATTAAAGCAGTGCATACGATGACAATTACCTTCGTGTGAGATAAAATATTTATTTTTAGGATTGTAATATTTATCAAATATATACGATGAATATTGAAATAATAAATAAATATGAAAAATATGATAAATATTTTTGCATAATCGTATATATCTAATTTACTCTCATGGTAGTATGCTCCCAATATTTTAAAATCATGCATTATTATAATCACTTCTTCCTCTCTCCAACATTGCAATATCCTATTTTGCCAACAATAACAACAAATTCTAGTCTCTGTTTACCTGATCATCCCAGCCTATCTGGCAGTGCTTTGGCCCTTAAAATTAAACTCTCTGTGCTCATGAAAATCAGGAATGTTCTTTTCTTTAAAAAAATTCAATGAACTGTTTCTAAGTATAAATTTATTTTTGGACATCTTGAGAATTATTTCCTTGCTTATTTTATATTACTAATGCTTATAGAGTTCTGTTATCTTAAAATGCGGTATATAGAACAATTTTGAGGTCCTTAAATTGGTACTTTTTATTTAGTTTAATTTTTCCCATTTTTTTGTAGGATGCCATGTTTCTTAATGTATGAAAATGAATTATAAAGATATGTTCAATATTTATGAATTTAAAAAAAATAAGCTTTTTGTATTCTAAATTCAAGTGCAGGTAAATTGGCAATTTATATAATTATGCCTATTCCATAAAATTTTATAAGGATATTTGACCTCGTGATATGGTTAGATCTTCAGGGCAGGTGGGCACTCTATATGAAATCCTATTTCACTTTAGATCCATTATGTATATATGGCCTTAGTATATGAGTAAAAAGCCTGTTCATTGATTTAATGAAAAAGTTTGGAAAGTGGGAGCAATCCATAGGTTGTTATTTCCATCCTACTGCGTAGCACAATAAAGAAACCTTACCTACTAAAAGAGCATTCATGTGATTAAAAATGCCTTTATATAATTACTAAATAAAATATTTTACTCAACAAATAAGTTTTGCAAATACGTTTTAAAAGAACCAAAAATAATAATTTTCTATTCTGATATTTGCCGGTTTAATATGAAGAATACTGTATTTGATGATGAAAATGTAAGCGTGTAACATTTATGAAATTACAATTAACTTTGTTTCGTTTTTGAACAACAATAATTCATATAGTGTCTATTAATTAATTTCCGAATGACTTTTCACTAAACAAATCATGCAGTTTGATTCTAAAAAAATATATTTGTCCTAGAAACCTTCTAATCCAGTTTTAAAAAAATCAACGTGATATCCAAAAATTTAGGAGAAGTGGTCAACAAATGATAATAACAAATTTATTTCGAAATGTACATAATAAATTTATCGGGAAATCCATTGAAGTTTTTTTTGGCGGCAGGAGAAAGAAAATGGCTTGTTGCAATCAATCTACAACATAAGTAGTTAAACATTACATAAAAAGTATAGTCTTGTTTGTAATGTGATGATTGCACCATATGATTTTCTTCATTTTTTTAATGTAGTGACATCTTATTTCGTAAAACCTTTTAAAAAAAGATTGTTCAATATTTAGAATAAAAATATTCCATTTTAAACCATGAATCTAATAAAAATATTTACGGAAAACTTCTCTGAAATTAAAAGTCAAAGAATATACTTTAATAAAATTTTTCCTTCAAATTCAAGTATAAGTATAAGAAGAGTTCATCTTCAAATAGAAGAATAGCTAAATAGCTAAAAATTTTATATTAACGCTTTTTGAGAGTTCTCTCTAGAAATAGTATATTAAAAATGCTCTCTCTGCTAAAATTCATTATCTAAAACCTATTTATTAGGTACATTAAAATTAATTTGATTTGTTAAATTATTTAAATTATAATCTACAAACTGAAGCTGACGTATTAATATATTTTATTCCATCGGAATGTATGCTATTTTATTTAATTACAGACAAAAAAATGATGAATTGTATATCATGTAGATGTCCCTAGACAAGATTAAGACGAATTATTTTGCACTCATATCAAAAAAGTAAATATTAATAGATCTTGAAAAATATGGTCACATATGGGTAAGCAATTTATATTATATATTGCTTACCAATGAGTTTCTTTTATACTCCGCATTCTGTTATGTAATTGTATTTTCAACGACTGAAATCGAATCTTATGAAAAGTTTGAATGAAATAACAAAGAAGATTAAATTGAGCATTGTTCTGAAATCTGATACATGTCCCAGCATCCATGATAATAAATATTTACTTTTAAAAAGCACCAAAAATAATTTAGATCAAATTTTCCAAAATTAAATATTATCATAAAAAGATTTTTTGTGCAATTGATTAAAATTTATTCCTTTTTCAATGGTAAGCTAAACAAATTTAAATAAAATAAAACAGGGAACTCGAAAACTATAAAATGCTGGTTTGCTCCCCAATTCAAAACTGCTGCCAATTCCTTTTATATCTAGAAGGTTCTAAAAAATAAACAAATGCTTTGCAGTCAAACTGAAAATCGGAGCAAATTAGAAAACGATAAAATATTTACAAATAATTTTTCTGGCAGGAAATTATGCAAACGATATCTCCCACCACCGGGGAAAGATTTTCACTAAAAAAAAAAGATTTTACCCAAACTGGAGTAAACAGAAAAATATTCTGATTTTCCGGAGTGCATTCACCGTAGCTTAAATCCATCCTACGTGGTCCAGAATAAAATATGAAAGTAAGCGCATAATAATTTTATTATTTATTCAAACTGCAATTTCTGTGATATTCACTTAAATATGAGATATATAATCGATTTCCAGCTCTAGTGGGCATAGCTAACACGTGTCTTTTTATTCTACTATATTTTATCATATTTTGGGCATGTATTTTTCAGATATAAATGTAGGCAGCCGATACGTGGGGAAGTTTATATAAGAAATTAAATGGATCAAGTAAAAATATGTGATTTGCAGGGAAATTTTATTTTTGCATTTCTGTCATCTAAATCGTTTTAATGCTGTTACTCGGAATTCATACCTAAAGCATTTATTCAGTTAGTTGAGATTGCATGGGAACAAAATAAAACATTTATAAGATTTGCCATTATTTTTTTTTGTTTCATAGAACAGCGAGTTCATTAACGTGGGAGATATGTTCACTATAATTGGAAATTGCATTGAAAGTGCCATATCATTACATCTATTAATACAAGTTAAAACATGCCTCTAATTTCTAACTAGAAGGTATGTTACATTAGGGGAAGAAAATGCGAGTTCCATTGTTTATATATCGGCAACGCTTATATTTACTTTACAAACAAACAAACAAAATAATAGAAACCTATGAAATCAATTCATTTTGTATATAATAAGGAACTGTATGAAGTGTAATTTCATTTTTTTGTGTGTGTAACCTTAGCGTTATACTAAAGTATACTCTATACTAGTAAAAAGCGTTATACTAAATTATCATTTGTTTAATACTTTATTATTGCTGGTATTAAAAATGATCTTTCAAGACAAATTACGTTTATATTTGTGTTGAATGAGATTGTTAGACATATATACCTAAACCTTATTTGTGTTATATCTTGTTAAGAACAGTAAAACAGTCTCGAACAATATTCACTAATATTTAATAGAAACTTGTTATTGCTTGTCATTCATAAAAAGCTTTACTTAAAAATTTTTATTTTTTATTTAGATTTAACAATTGTTTAAAGATTTTATTTTATTCAATATAATTTGATATTTATAACTGCATCTTATTTGTAAATTTTAATATTAGAATGATTCCTTTTATGGAATGTTACAGCTACCAATTGTCATTTTTAATATCATAAAACAGGAACATATGCAATATAATGGAGTATTGATTCAAGATGCTTGATGTGCATTATAACAGCATTTTTCGAATTAAAATATCGTCCTTCGAACCCTGGTAGCACACATACATCGTATTATATTTAGAAACATTTGTTATATTAAGATATTGATATATTATGTGATATTATCTTTAAAGAGAGACGGGAGGTAAAAATATTAAACATCTTGAAGCTATGTAAAAATCGTTAGAGCTAATCATATTGAAAGTAAAAAAGAATATTTTCAGGACAAGGACGTACGAAATATTTAAATTTATTATTTTAATGTAGGTTTTGATGTCTTTTAATAATTATGGAAAATAATAAAAAAAATGTTATGATATTTGATAAGTATAAATAAGTCTAGATAAGTATTTTCTGAAGTAGAGAGAAAGAATATAATAAATAATTGAAGTGGCAAAGATAAACTATAAATGAAGTAAGAAAATCGTTTTAGTTTAGTTTAGATTTTAGTAGTTAAGTTTTCAAAAGGTCGATAGTAAATATAAACTTATAATGTGTAATTAAAAAAAAACGCCGGAAGAGAATAGTTGATGAAATAGCAAGCCACGTTTAATGTTCACTAGTTGATACATTTGGCTTTGATGAGAATTGAAATACCTTAATTTATAATATTTTTTTTCTTTCAAAACCTACTTTTGTATAAAAAATTATAATACAAAAATACCTTTTTCAGACTTATATATATTGAAATAAGAGAGAAATTTAAAAATTGATATTGCAGTAGTTTAAAGTCTTAATTTTGATTTTCAAAATCAAAATTCTCTCATAAATTTTCTTATTTCAAAATCATTTGCATTAATTTTTATTTAATTTAATAACCAGTGAAGTAAAAAGTACAAATAATTAACAATGGTATCAGTGAAAAGATAAAATTTATCATTTTTAGATGGTGTAAGTGTTTTGGAATAATTTCTTTTCTAGTTTTTTGGAAAAAAAGGCAATTTTTGATTATTTCCTCATAGCCTGAAATCGATATTATCATGTACTAACTCATCTATTTACTTTACAGGACGTTACTTTTCTTACATCTGTTTAAGCAGTTGACTCATACTAACATTTAGATATGCATTAAATATGTATTAAAATAAAATAGAAATAAAAAAATAGGGAAGAAGAGTTCAAAGTTGATGTTAATTGGAATGCATTTTAAATAATTTTAAAAATTATTAATAAATGATAAAACTATTGTACAGAAAGGAAATTGATATCGTTGAAATAGTAAAATTATGAATTTTAAGCTTATTTAACTTTTTTTCCTGGAATAATTTACTGAGAACTTTGAATTCAGGCTACAAAAGTCACTGTTGAGCGACAATATAATTCATATGCAGGCTCTATAATCATTATTGATTAGTGATATACTTTTAAGAGTTATATTCAATTAATAATTTTTAATCTGAACATAATAAAATAATGAATCTAAATGCATATTGTCTTACAACTTTACTTAGATCCCTGGTTGTAAAGTAAAGCAGTCAAAATATTAAGTAATTCTGTATTTTTTCTAAAATTTGTGCAAAACTTTGAACATCTCAATTCATTGAAAAATTCATAATTTAGGTATCATAGCATAGAAGAAAAGTTTTCATTTAATACTTGGAAATTTGTAAGAAATCCCCTGCGTATTACAAATGTGCATATATTCTTTTATTCTGTCATATTTTCTGCATATATATATAATATATACGGATGTGTTTAGACGACCAATGATTATCTAAGTTTATAAATTAAATGAAAGGGGTTCAGATAGAAGTAAGAATAGTTCGAAGTAAAATTTGCTCTTCTCTGCATTTTCTTCGTTTTTATTTTCTCGTTTATTGAGTTGCAGAAACGAAGCCGGGTTTTATGAGTCATTTTACGACGACTAACTCCTGCGAAAAGTAGCGATACCAATTTATAGTAAAACTGGCAGTATTAGTGACATTTATATCCAGTGCTGGGTTCCAAAGTTTAATGTATGAACTAAAAAAAAGCTCTCAAGTAATGGTAATAAATTCTTGATCACTGGGGTCTAATATCGGTGGCTTTATTTGGAAAGCATTGAAAGTTCGTTTAAATAGGTATCATGTTTATTTGTTTAAAGATGCAAATCAGAAATAAGAAATGTAATAACAGTTTAAAGGAATACTTAATTTTTTTGTTGCGATTTTTCGTAGAAATATTTAGAAGTAGTTCGTTTAAATCATTAAACAATTAATTTGGTTACTGAGTCGTTACCAAAATTTTTAGTGTGTTTTTCATGGTCGTAACAAAGATTTTAGTGTTTATTCTGATACATAATACTAAAATGAGCTTTAAATAAATTTTAATTATTGGGGTACAGTTAATATCGATTATGCTCTTACTTTATTTATCGCATCTTCTATAATGCTTTTAATTTTTATAATTTATTATTACATTTATGAAATCTATTTTTATTTTAAGATTTTAAAAAGAAAATGTTTTAAATCTTAATGAATATGAATTAATTATTGCACCCTTTTTACTTTAACAGCTTTTGAGAATGGGGTGGGCTTGTTCTCATATTAAGTCCAGGAGGATTCCGAGTTTGTATCCCAATTAAAATGTTCCTTCTTTATGTCGGGCCATTAGATATTAAATCGATCGCTAAATTTGAAAGGTCCTTTCATTTCTACGATGTGGTTATTTGGAGAAGGTGGTGCAGTCTGAGATATCGTCCACTTCATCTAATAACAGCTCAGACTTACAAGATTTATCCTTAAAATAGTTTTCAAATGGATTCAAAATGGACTTTAATTTGATTAAAATAATCTGAAAGCTTTTATTTGATAATTCTGTCACCTGAGACCATAATTAGCATACAGCTCAGAAGAACGGAATGAAATTTTGGTTCAAGGTGTTTTAGGTGTGCGTATTAGTATTAGTATGTGATCTTTGAATTTTTGTAATTCAATTTTAGTTAGGGGCTTCGTGAAAACATCGGCTAGATTGAATTTACTTTGTACATACTTTAAATAAAATATCTTTTGATATACCAGATCTCTCACGAAAAATAATTTTACTTTGTTCTGCTTGTTCTGTGATTTTCGATAGGAGATTTTACAAATTCAATACTGGCTTGATTATCAACCATTAATACATTATCTGCTATATCCTGTGCGATAAGCTTTGATTCTTTACAATCACTTAGAATTCTACTAATCCAGACTAATTCCTTAGCTGCCTCTGTTAAAGCCACAAATTCTGCCTCCATTGTGGAGAGTGCAATCGCTTTTTGCTTAAAACTCCTCCATTCGATCGAGACTTTACCTGAAAAAATTATCTGCCCTCCCAAGGAAGTGCGATCATCTTTATTGTTCGCGTAGTCAACGTCTGAATAGGCTATCAATTTCAATTCTTTAAGGTTTGAAATATTCAATTTAAGTGATTGTGTATACTTTACATAACCTAATAATTTTAACAATCCCTGCCAATGAGCCATGCCTGGTTCTTGCTGGTATTGTGAAAATATGTTAGTAGCATAGGCTATGTCCGTCCTAGTTCTGCTTGCTAAAAATGCGAGACATCCTATTAAATTTTTATATGGAATTTTTTCCATCTCTGCCATTTCAGCTTGCGATTGTGGGCATTGTTTCTTACTATATACAGTTTCTTTCGCTGTGGGAAGTGAAGTTATTGGGTAATGGAATTCTTCATATTTTTTGCACATTCTTTCAATGTAAATTCCACTATTATTTTCAACAAAATTTACCCCTAGTAATATATTTGTTTTCCCTAGAATCTTCAAATCAAAATGTCTTTTTAATAGTTTAACAGTTTCATTTGCATCAGTTTCACTTCTACCAAAAATCACAATGTCATCTACATACAGTAAAAGTACAACCTTTTTACAAAATTTGTACGCGCAGTTACACCACGAAATTTTTTCCAAAACCTAACTCTTTTAATTTACTATTAATTTCAAAGAACCACTCCCTTCCATATTGATGTAAACCATATATTGGCCAATTCAACTTACATACATGGTTTTCAACTGTTTCAAAACCTGGAGGATGTTTCATTAGGATATACTGTTTTAATGGGGCTTACAAATATGCACATTGGACATCGCATTGCAGATTAAACCATTTGTTATAACCAACTAACAGTGCAAAAAAAAAAATCGAATGATACTAAAATTAATGTCAGGACTGAAAACTTCGTCATAGTTTTCACCCCTTTTTTGACGATTACCTTGTGCTACCAGTCTCGTCTTGTATCTCTCTATTTTCCCTTGCGCGTTTCTTTTTATGTTAAAAACCCATCTGGAACCTAGAATTTTAGCGTTATCGGGTTTAGATATTAAATCCCATACCTTTCTTTCCTTCATTATTTCTAGTTCCTTCTGCATTGCTTTTATCCATTCCCTTTTTTGAGGTGTTTTTACGGCATGTAGATAACACGATGGAATTTTTACCCCATCCTATAGTCATTCAGAGTTATAATCTGTAGGGGGGGGGCTTGAAGTCTCGACATGAAATGCTTGCTTCTGGTGTTTGGTCCCCAATTACAACAACACTAAATTTATTCTTGCGTGAAAAGTCGAATAGTTCACTTTGAAACTTAATATTATTTTTCTCGCAGTGCTGTTCTATTTCCCCCAGCGATCTCAATCTCGTTGTCATGTTTTCCTCTGTATGGTAAATATCATTTGAACCTTTTTCACGGGGTACCTTCCTTAACCAATTTACTATTCATTTTCCCACCTGAAATTTCGGTGTCCCGGTGCAGTATCCGTCAGTTTCCAATCCCACCCACTCTGGGTCTGAATCGAGTTCGGATAATGTCTCTGGACAGTCCTGATATTCATCTTCAGTATCTGTTTATTTAGTCCTACTTCGGGTAATTCTGAAAGTTGGGGGGTCCAGGTCGCTTTCCTTAAATATTTCAGGTTGAGGTTTTTCTTTTTTGGGAAATTTGTTTTCGAACCTAACGTTTATTGTTTCAATTATTTTTCGCGTTTCTGGATTCCAAATACGATATCCTTTCGTTCGAAGTGCATAACCTACTAAAATTCCCGGTTTTGCTCTTGCATCGAATTTCTTCCTTAAGTGTTTTGGGATACCTATGTAGGCTTGGATT
>JAPMOR010077124.1:3956-14781 GCA_026543865.1 Argiope aurantia
GCAGTTTCCTTCTGTGATAGCTTTAACGTTAGCGCAATATTAAAAAGGAATTTTTTTAAGACTAACTTTAAAATGAAATTATTAAAAAATTCTGTGAAAATCAGAAATAAAATATTTGGATAATAAATTGATATGTTTGCATATTTAATACATTAATTTTTAAGAAGACCTAAATTCCATTGAAATAACTTATTCTGAAATCATGGTCTGAAGACACTAAACTTTAAAAACTGTAACTGTAAATTTTAATGTGCCATCATTATTGCAACAAAATGTTATTATATTTAAAAAGTTATAAACTGGAAATTACATGCTAAATCTAGTCATTAATTCCATTTTTTAAAGTTTAGCTTTATTAATTTAGCATTTACTCAAAAGGCTTGACCCATCGTAGGTGGGCAACGAGGTGTAATGCCATTAATTTATTATAAAAGTTAAGTTGCAACACAGAAAAAAAATGGAAAGTTGTAAACAAATTTAATTGCCCTTTTGATACATATATACACAAAAATATATATATATATATATATATATATATATATATAATTTAATTATAGATATTTGTTAAACAAATACATAAAAGTAATTATAAACGTATTATCATTTACTTTTTGATGTTTTTTTCCCCTCCTGTTATAACCAATATCTACTTCTTTTTCAGATTTTTTATATATGTTATATATCGCCGTGAATGTGATTAATCTTTATTATTAATAATAATCGAACAGTGTGATAAATCAATTAATTGCATTAATCGTAATATACATAGATATATGCTGGAAACTTCTGATTTAATTTTTAATAAATATAATCATTGTTCAATTTTATAAAATGAATTTAAAAAATAAAAAACTTCTGTAATTAAAAATAATCGAATCCTTAAAATTGGCTTTTAATAAAAATGCTGTTTTAATTAGTGATTTAGAATTATTTCCATTGCGTTTATTAAAATATATTATGCTCTAAATTTTCTATAATTAGATTTGTGAGCGACTGAAAACAGTGTGAAACCGCAACAAGGCACTCATAATTGACGACGCATAGGAAGGAATTTCCTCGCTCGTTAGGGAAAAATCTTCCCTCTACACGAATTTGCCCTGAAGCAACAGGTGTTACCGACCTCTCATGTTAGCTACATAATGCATAAATTCTAACCCTTTTTTTTGTTGCTGTCATTATTTCTCATTTCTTATTTATTGAAGAACTTTAAAAGGTCATTTTTAAGTCTCCGATTATATAATTATAGTTTTCGATGGAATTTTCGGGCATATTAATTTATGTTCTTATTTCTTTATTCATTATTGACGGCCGATTTGGCCTCGAGTCGTAAAACTTATCCAAAAAAATTCGTCATAAACTTAATGGACTACTCTGTTATTAAGAATATCCAGAATTTATTTCTTTGCGTCCTTATCTGGCTTCACAATCATTATAACAATTATCTTAAACAGCTCGAAGCCTTGCTGGCGGTATTAAAACCCCTTTTCTTTTTTCTTTCTTTCTTTTTTTTTATTCTCTCTTTCATGAACATGTATGTATTGGTAAAGAAGAAAAAAATGTAATTGTTGCTAAAATAAATTAACGCGTCCTGTCAAAAAATTAATATCATTGAAACCAATTTGTTTTACATTTATGGAGATTTCTGAAATTTGACTTTCTGCTGTATGAGTTCTTTTCGTGTACAGTTTATTACAATGTTTATGAAATGTAATCTTTCTTTATCAAATGTAACAGCGAAAGAGCAGATGCAAAACGATCGGATATTAATGACCATCATATCCCAAGGCGCGTTTGAAAATATTTGTCGGAATTTTCTTTTTTTCTTTTATTTTTTTCAGTCCTCCGCCCCTTCCGATCTTTGCTATGTCATTATTCTGGACTGAAAAAAATGCAGTTCATTTTGTTTGCTGTGGCTAAAAGCCTTATTTTTTTCTGTGACCTCTAGATGACATTTAAACTTGAAATTATAGCTTAGTGTGTGAGCTAAATGGGCGGAGGAAAGAAAAGAATAAAGAATGGATGACTTACTGGAAAGTAATAAAGAAAAGAAGAAGAAAAGCAAATTTTCAATCCGATCTACGGCATGGAACTTAATTGAAGATACATTAAATTTAAATATTTTGGTCGACTTGTGGCTGATTCAAAGTACCTGGTTTAAATAAGCAGTTAGAAGTTTACCAAGGGTTCATTTAATGTATGGGATCTCTCTTTCTGTCCAACCTACTATATATGCAATTCCATTTCGCCTTAGGTTAGTTATCAAAAAAAGTAAAAGCAAAACTAGATTTGGGAATTCGTTACATTTAACTAGTTCATTTTTATTGTAAATATTGCAAGCAATATTCTTTTTAGATTAACAATGTTTTTTCTTGAAACATGAGGTCTGTTTTGTGAAAATTGTCCTTAACTCTTTCTTTATGTTTTAATTATTGCAAATTGTAAGATACAGTTCTGTGGCATCACAATGCCTTCTATCACAACATGCAATTAGAATATATGCTTGTTTAGTTTCTCCATGTGACTTGAAGGCATGCGGATTACCCCAATTCGTGTATATTGGAGTCGAGATTTATTTCAATGTTTAATAGAATACCTGCTTGTTTAAGACAATAAACTGCTATTTCAAATGCATGATAACCGCTTTTATGATATCTTATGATTCATAAGCTATGTTTATGAATAACAAAATTGCTCTTGTTTTTTTATTTCCTTTGTTAAAAAAAACTTTACAATCAAGGTCGGTGTAATACTTTTATCATATATATATAGGATGGTTATAATTAAACTTCCTCTATAAACAGCATCATACAGCGCAAACAGGTGAGCGCATTGCAACGAAATTTGGTATACAGGCTATACACGAAATGCGCTCACGAAACTTCGAAAAAAAAAATTATTGTTCCAGAATGTCCACCAGAGGGCGTCTTTTCCGGAAAAACATTAATTTTTGCACAATAAAAGACCGAAACGGAATACAGAAACAATATTAACAACTGTTAACTAGTTTCTGATCACCTTGTCATCGAATCATATTTAAGTAGAGGCAAGAAAAAAAATAACAGTACGCTATTTGAGAAAAATAGTTCAGTTTGCAGAAACAAGACCAGATTAGCACGAAATAGCACAAAAGCAGTAGTTGTTAATCATGTCTAGGATGATCTTGGGAAAGTGCTTCATGTGACCACCCTCATTCACCTGCAAAATTTCCAGCCGATGGACAGTCTGTTCAATAGCAGATCGTAAGTGATCAGTTGTGATGCTTCGCATTTGAAGCGTTATGTTCTTTAAGTCATTCAATATCGCAACACCGTCGTAACAAGATGCCGTCATCATTACAGCCGAAAACATCGACATAAAACATGACAAAGACTGCAAACGTTTCTTACCCTAACCTGTATTGCATAAAGCTTCCATTTCTTCACAAGCATGCAAATCTCGACATTTTTTTTCCCTAGAATTATCAGCTTTCCCCGGTTTTTCATATTATTACTCTTAATTCTTGTTCTGGATTGTTATTATTGTTTCGGTATTCCGTTTTCGGCGTTTATTGTGTTAAATGAAATGTTTTTTTCCAGAAAAGGCGCCCTCTGGTGGACATTTTGGAACCATAATTTTTGTTTAGAAATTCCGTGAGTGCATCGCGTGTATAGCCTATATACCAAATTTCGCAGCAATCCGTTCATTCGTTTGCGTTGTAGGATGCTGTTTATAGGGAAGTTTAATTATAACCACCCTGTATATATATGTGTGTGTGTGTTGTGTGTGTGTTGTGTATGTGTTGTGTGTGTGTGTGTGTGTGTGTGTGTAGTGACAAAGCGAATACAATTTTTAAAAAACAGTTTCATTTGTTTTTAAAAAATGAAACATAGGCAAAGTAATAGTGCTCACATTTTTGCTTCAAAGATAAATATTATAATAAATTACCTTCACATCACACAATAATTTCTGCAATTTTCTATCTCAGATAATATTTCCATAATGTTACCGATAAATATTTATATTCATTTATGTATAGTTATTTTTCTTTATGGTTTATTTTGGTCCACTTATATGTAATCAGTTTTAAATTAACGACAGGAAGTAAATGTAAAAGGTTTTATTTCTTTGCAACATTACTAGAAGAATAACGTTTCGCTGCTTAGAAGCATATATATATATTTCGATTTGAAGATTGTGTAACAGGGTTTGGAATTATCGGAAATGTATCGGAAATATTCGTAATTATTCTCTTCAGGATGCATGTCTGACAATTGTTTTCAAAATGGACCCTTTTCTGGTTTGCATATCGATTTTTCATTGTCACTCGTGAATTCAATTTCATTCCCTTCCGGTACACTTAAAAGCTGATTATAAAACTTAATTCATAATAATTTTACAAATAAACCTACTTTTCCTTTTCGGCAAAAATCCACGCAATGTTACCTAGTGCATAAAACATTAGTAATAATTTTTTAGATGAACCTACTTTTCTAATCCAATTGAAAAGACACAGAATATCATCTAGTGTGAAGACATTGAACGATTTTTTGCTTTTAATTTAACTCTATATTCCTCTTGTATGTAATTTGTGCGAAAACGAACAATTTGCTGCTGCTCAAAGAAAAAAAAAGCTGTGGTCTGTTTTTTTTAAATTGTACATTCTGGTTGGAATACATGCATTGCACCCAGTGGATATATTTTCCACTTCATACCCATGGAGGAGATAAAAATATGTGATACGTAATTTTTGTTTTTAATATACAGCAACGTGACAAATGACAAAAAAGTATCCCGATCTTTTTGCTCAACTTCGACGTACATCGATGGCATATCTGCAGCGTCTTATTGAATTAGCGTCTTATCAATAAAGTCATTTACTTGAAGATGATACGATGTCGTAATTCGATGTTCTATATTGCAGAGCTGTAAAAATTCTGTTATCACCCTTGAAAGAAATTCAGCCCAACATTTATGATGATCCAGTATCGTTAATACTGGCCTCGCTTTTTCAACAAAATTTCTTCCAATAGGGATATCACTATTTCAGGTGCCTTTGCGTCAGAAAGTGATTTCATGTTGTCATATTGAGGGTGATAATCCGTGCAAACTACAATCCGCTTATTTCCTTGCAATGATTTTGAGAATGGACTTAAGAAATTGATTCCAATTAAGTAATAGGTCGCTACTGCAGGTAGTATTGATATTAAGTTGGTCCAACTGTTGAACATTCTTCCATCTATAGTACTCTTTACAGTGTTGATATATCATCGAACAGCGCGATATATAGGATATCAATAAAAACGTCGTGTTCGTGTCCAATTCTTTAGCGAGCCTGAATGGCCCGCTGTAGAAGCATCGTGGAAATGATGGAAAACTTCTTTGCGTAAATTCGAAGGAACAATTAGTATCATTAACACTACGTTGTGTTATGATTATATGTTTATGAAGCTTTCTATCATACTCTGAACTCATGGGTTGACAAAATATTGGTTTTTATATAAATATTTGAAATAATAAGGGAAAACCAACGAACCACCAACCAGCTATCAACGACTTTCTCAGTTTCGTCCAGAACTTATCCAATTCTGTAGCCATTAGAGCATGTGTGTAGAACTGTGGGAACATTCTTATTAAAGAGACATAAAACAGGCTCATTAAATAAAATAATTAAATGTCTCCGAATATTTCAGACATCACCGATGAAGCTATATTTCCCATAATACAAAGGAGCTAAAGATAATCCAGAATACCTCAAATAAAAGCGGAATATTTTATAATATGTATATTCTCAGCTGGCACATATTTTTAAATAATTTGAGATATTTTTAATGTTATGCGAAAAATATTTTTTCCTTCGAACACGTGCAAAATTCACATTTTCAGAACATATTTGAAGGAATTTTTGCAGGTGGGAAAGCTTTACATGATTCAAAATATCCAAAAAATATCTTTCCAATTAAATAGAATTATTTGAAGCAAACAGGGAAATAACTAAATTTCTTTAAATAATCAAGTGGGTTTATTTGCAGAATACATGCTTATGATTATATACAAATATAACATATTATTAAAAAATAATTATTGGAAATAACCAAATCAAAGTGTTTGAATTTATCAATCAACCGGACTTCTTATATCTGTAAACATGGTGATATAGAAAATGAATGAGACGCCTTTGAAATATTTCTCCAAGTAAACTTCTTATTTATCGCCGTAAATATCTTTGATGTCTCCATATAATTCAAAAATCTTAACACTTCTCTTGCTGAACATTTAATGATTTTTCAAAACATAATTAGGTCTTTTTTTTCGAGTTTTAAGTAGGAAAATATTTACTAAATCTGTCATACATTTTGTAAACTTAAAAGAAAACTGTTTTAATGAGATAATTTATAAATATGTTTTTCGATAGTAAGGGTGAAGCATCTATTTGGAAATGTAACTTATGAAAGTATTTGTAAACTAATTGAAGATGCAGAAAAGCAAAGACAATAATTAATCAAATAGTTTTTTGTTTATTTTATATTTAACTCCTGGTTTCATCATCATAAACGTAACGAGAAATGTAATAAAATAGTAAATGGGAAATGTTTAAACTGATTTTTAAAATCACCTTAAATTACTTTAAAAAGTCACTAAAAACATTTTTTTTAATATTTTGCTTACAAATCGTCTTATTAGTCAAATTGTTTCACTCTAAATCCTTTACAAGAGTTGTTTTTAATAATTTAACCCTCTGTGGTATGAAAGAAAAAAAATGCGTCCTTGTTCTTACCCGAAATATTTGTTGCAATCTCTAAGAATTAAAAAAATGAAGCATTGTGGATAATTACATAAAAGATATATTTTGAGTAATTATTCAGCGAGCCTTAAATAGTTTTTCCAAGTTGTTTATGGAGGGTGGTGAGTGATGGATTGTCACATTCAATTTCACCGAAAACCAAGTATATATCTAGGTTTAATGCATTTTTAATTTGTCAAGTACATTTTTAATTTTTCTAGTACCTTTTCGCTAATACGAATAAATTTTGGAGCGAAATTTTGAAAAATTATAGGATTAGGACCTTTGAACTAGATTTAAAATAATTAGGTTCTTTACAAAGTAGAGCTCGAACAATTTCAAAATGGGACGTTAATTTAGCTAAGCAAATCTACTAAACCATTTTTTTAAATTTTAAAGACAAAGATGAACTAGAAAGTACGATAATATTTTAAAGGTACTTTGAGTGAAAAGGTATACACGAAATCAAAGAGATAGACAAATATAGATAGGCATTGATACATATTACTTTTTCAAATAGTCGCTATGTTTATTAAAACATTTATGCCATCGGCAAAACAATGTATCAAAACTGGCACAGAAGAAATCAATTGGGTCAATTAAAGATGGCTTCCTGAACTTTGTAATCGGCCCTGAATGCCTTCTTCATCTAGGATGTCAGGTGATGCATCCCCCTTTGACAATACAATGCATAAGCGAAACATCTTTTGCCTGATGTTACATTAAATAGTAAAGAGACAGTTCCATTCGCGTAGCTTTCTTGTCGTCTGAGAATTGCCTGGTATCCAGCGAAAACGCATCTTTCTGTAGATCAAGTTTTTTGTACTTGATATTCAGTACATTATCAGTGCAGGTATTGAATTCATCAATTTCTTTCACATGGATACGAGGATAGGTATGAATTAGACCTTAGAACATCACGTATGCTGTCATATACGATGTACGGAACTTGACCGCTTTAACCTTAGTTTGTCATGCATATCTGTTTTACCTATCTCAAATTTCTGTACCAAAACCACGCCTGTTTTCCTGACATTATATGTATTCCATAAACTTCCACTAGTTGGCGATGCATTTCCATTGGCGAGGTTTAAAAAACTCTGATTATCTTCACATTTTAATCTCCGACCATTTATCCGTCATCTTGCCATCTTCTAACAGAGATTTCGGAGAGCTACGGCACAACAAGCTCTATATCTATTCTGTAACTCCCGGCATGCCAGGGATAACAAGCTCTGTCATTTCAACTCACTCTGTTTTCATTCAAATTCAAGAACTAGCTCCATTTACTAGTAGTGTTTCAATACAGTTATCATCTACTGTGTCTAAACAAGGAATTTAATTCTCAAGTGGAATATGTGCATCCACGAGAATTCTTGTTCCATTACTTCTTGAGCCCTCTACGCATTTAAGAGTCCGAAAGAAATAAAATTATATGATTATCTTAATATTGTTCTGCATGATCTTATTTAGGATCGCGATCTATAGCTTTTGTATTACATTCATTATAGATCATTTGAGGGAAATATCAAATCATATTTTCATGGTATTCATTAAGAGCTTAGAAATAGTTTAATTTTGCAATTCATGGCGCTTCTTGCAAGAAGTTAAAGATGAAAAACATGGTGTCAAGCATTGTCCAGTCGTATCGGAACATGGGCCGTTATATTTACTATGTGATTATGATTTCCCTTGAACTACTATCATTACTTTAACAAAATGTAGAAAATTACCTGTATATAATTATGTTATAAACAATGAATTTTCTTAAGAGCAACTCAAAAATATGACTTCATGAAGATACGAAAAGGCATTTGATATGAAGATTATTAAATTGTTTTTGGATCTTTTTTCCCATGGCTAAATTTTATAAAAATGTTCGCTTATTTACTGGAAATGTGCACTATTAAACTTTTGCATATTTACTGAAAGTCATTTCCTTTGACTAATGGCATTGCTTTTTTCAGTTGTTTCCCTCGTATTCATTATTCGGTGTCCCATTTATTGTTGAGATAACTATATGTCGAGCGAACGTTTCATGCAGCAATTTTAATATGCACACATCAAACATGCCACATCAACATTTGAAACTATATATTAACTTAAAAAATGCCATTGCTTATGGTAATTAAACTTTATTTGACACGCGAAGAAACCTTTTACTTTAAAAACAGTTGAAAGCTTTTTTTTTTCACCTTTAATGCCGTGTAAATTTTTTCTCCCTTTCTTTTTGGACCCAAACACTGGCTTTGCGTTCGATACCCCCTCTGTGTTTTTCCCCCTGCATTTCTAAAGTTCATTAAAATGGGCGTGTCGTGGAAGTTAACATATCGAAAGTAGACCTTGCGAAAGGTGATAAAAAATTTATGTTCCCATCTGGTGCTTCGAAGTAGTGAACACCGAGGCTCTCTTGTAAAATATATTGCAAGTCATTAAAAAGTCGACGACAATGAGCTTTTTTTATTTTCTACCCATCGTATATTTGCATAGCTCCTATTTTAGAGTTTTGTTTAAAACCTTTCCGTTGTTTCATTTCCGTATCCACGTAGATACGGGAACAACATTTCTAAGAAATGGCGTGTAGTCTCGAAAAATAATTACAGCACACTTTCCACTTTGTTGGAAACTGTTTATTCCTTTTTACGATCTTCTGCCGCCATCCTCCCTCCCTCCTTCACATCTCTGTCAAGAGCACAGTTTTCTGTCAATATTTAATTTTTAAAACTTACAACAAGTTTTGGAAAGCATTGCGTGACAGTCTTCGCCAGATTGAAAACCGTGAGAAGGGGGTTGTTTTTACATAGCAGAGCAATATGCGGTAGGAGCACTGGTCTTAAGTACTTTCTTCTCCTGATTTCAACTTGAGCAATTAAAAATGCAAAATATGTTAAGTCACTGACTAATTCTTAAAAATAGACACTTTCGCCCTATATCTGTAAATGTAGCTCAGATTTTTCTCTTGTAGGATGTTGTTTCATCGCATGCTGCTTTTTCTGCCTTCTGTCGACACTTCCTTTTTTATTCTTTTTTTTTCTAGTTGCCTTCAGCGAATAGCGTTTTCACCAAGAATGTTGCGTTCCTGATTGCAAAACTATTAATATGGAGCATATAACTGATAAAAATTTAACATTTTTTTTTAAATTGAAAAATATATTCTGGGAGTCGCGCATAGTTTTTTTAAGAGCTCACACACAAATAAAATAAAAGGAGGTTAAAAATGTGCTTTGAAAAATGCTGGCGATGTCCGTTGCATTGTTTTGAAAAATTTGAATTCAAAGTCAGTTTGATAAAATATATTTTAAAATATGATCAAAACGATCAAAACAAACAATAAGAGATGCGATGAAATCGTACTTCATGAGGTCAAACTAAAAAAATACAATTAGAACTAAAAATACAAACTAAAAAAAGATGTATGATTTACCATTAAAATAAAAAAAATCAAATTCTTATTTTTACTTATAAAAAAATGAATGTTTATATGTGTGTGCTGGCGCTCTACAGGACATTTAGATTCTTTGACTTAGAGTTACCATACTTCGCACATACATACTTTAGAGAACGCGTATGTGCCCCTTAGTGCATTCGTTTTGAATTTTTTATTAGAATTTTAATTAATTAAAAATTAAGCAAAATTTTGGTATTTTTTCGCGATAACCTCCGAAACTTTAACAGCGCAAAACCGACTTTTATATCATCATAAAATTTAAAAAAATAATCTTTTCAATGATACCAATGTTTTGACTTATCAATTAAGTATCTATTTTTAATGAATGTTTTTAATTATATTTTCTATTTTCTAAATATTATATTTTCTAATTAATTATATTTTCTAAAAATTTTTTCACACAAATTGAAAATAAAATTTAACTTTCATGAGCCCCTTATGAGTGAGTAGAAAAAATTAGATTTTATCAGCATGTTGCCGTCACTTTGACAAAAAACTCATTCTGAAAGATGAAGTTAGCTCTTACTACAAACTTAACCTTGGAAAGTGCAATGTTAACACATGTTTGTGTGAAATGCAATACTATGAAATGTGATATGCAATAGGTGTATGAAATG
>JAPMOR010077127.1:0-10084 GCA_026543865.1 Argiope aurantia
AATACTTTAAAAATGACCATAAATAACGTCCTTAAGTAGTAGATGACTTTAGTTTAATTTAGTAGCACATCAATTTAAGTAAAGAGTTTATTTAAATCTCGATTAAATAATTTAACCTTGTTGAAATTAGGCCAAACTCAAATCCCCGGTCTCTCAAAATCTGTCTTCTATATTTATGTCCAAGAAACAATCTAATTGTTTGCAAACAGCCATCAATAAGTAATATTTCCGTTGCTGCAAACCTTGAGTTTCAATTTTTCCTAAATATAGAACCTCTCACCGAGAGTAATTTTAACCGCATCCATATTTTTGCGATAAAGTTTGAACGTTGCGTCCTAGTTCTTGTTTGATAATAAAATATAGGTCAGTGTAACATCCTTACTCCTTTTAAAATGTGTATCTCTCAAATCTTTGTCATAAGTAAACCTAGCCTGAAAGGTTTCAAAACAATGCCAAAGCACTTCGCCAAACAAGATAAATTCTATTACTTCGCTTTACATAGCACTATGTTTGCATTACACTTGAGACAGGCGTAGAGTCTGAATAATAAAAGGAGTAATAAATGGCCTTATGGGGAAAGACTGAACTTGATTAGACGTCTCTGTCTTTCCATAATTCACAGCTTTGAGATGACAAATTGAAGTTATTTAGAATGTTATTTACAGGCGTGCTATAATCATGCAAGTTCGCCATGGCGATCGATCAAATCAGTTTGCTTTAGCATAATTGAATAAAAATGGTTTCAATTGAGATATAAAGAATTACTGTTGGGCAGCTTTTGAGTACATCCTATTTGGTATTCAAGCCTATGCTTATGAAATTTTTTCGTTGAATGAAATTTGCGTGACTTTCAAATCAATACTTTATTCATTCTGTAAGGTGAAAGTGGAAAGCTATAATTTTCTTTCTTACATAAATTTTACTTTTTGCATTATAGTTACGCTAAATTGTATATATTTTTCACTTAAAAATAACTGCTAAATGCTTATTTCTTTCGAAGTGGAATTTAAGAGGAAAAAAAAAAACAAAAAAAAATTTCATTCCTTGATCTACGATTTTATTTAATTTCCTAATTAGATGGTATATCCGAATCGGGATATTTATTATTATTTTAATTTCTATGATAATATGAGGGTATATGAGATATTGTGGTGTTTTTAAGTGTTTTTTTTGCATTTTAAATTATTTAATACTTTCATTTAATTACGGATAGGAAATTAAAAGTGCAGTCATTCGATACATAAGTCTGACTCTTCGCTGTATGTGAAGGGTTAATGTTGTTGCTTTAAAAATGATATTTTTAACAGTGTTTAGTTCTACATGTGTTGCATTGGCCTTGCCGGCTCAACTTACCGAATCAAATTATAATCGTATTCTGCTAAAATCATTTAAGTATTGCAGAAATGTTAATAATTTTATCAGATTAAAATGGATAAGGTGCTTTACAATGTTTTAATACTTTGTAGAATCGAAAAAAAATATTATGATAAAAAAGCTAATAAAATATTTAAGAATATTACGGTCAGTCTGTTAAAATGATTACTAAGTTTAGTGACTGACTAAATTTAAACTTTTGCCAAAACAAGAGCTTTATAAATTTTAAATAAAATTAAGTTTCTGTAGTAGCTTGCACAGCTGAATTAGTACTATAATATTTTTTGGGTGTAGAATTATTTGCTTACTTACTCCATAAAACAGTTCACACTTAATTTGCGTTTTTTGGGAAATTATTTAAAAAATGTAATTTCCTTTTAAATCCGTTGAAATTTTAATGCTCTTCAAAAATTAGTGCTGAATCTTCTCAAAAAAATGAATCAAATCACAAAGAGAAATGTAATTATAGCGAAATAAGACATCTAGTGGCTGCATTATCAAAACATTGTTATTATTCCAAATTGCAAGAACTTTTTTTAAAAAAATATTTATACTGTCATTTCCTTCTTATATTTTTAGATATGGTTTGAAGCTTCTTGACTTTTATTAGGAATTTAGGAATTTTTAAAATGTTCATTCATTTTTTCAAGAGGTTGGCTATCTGTCTGTTTGAAATTTCACATGCATTTGTACACGATAATTCAAAACACAGTGACTTCAATAAACTTGATACGTAATTTTGTGATTAAGACTGTAATTTTGACCAAACGTTTGATTTCAGTCTTTCAAAAAAAGAGATTACAAATACATATTTGACTTTTTGTTACAAGCGTATTAACTCCATACTAGAAGCTTAAATATAGAAAGAAAACGTCGAAGATAGTACGGTAATAGCTCTTTGGCAGCTGTATTATTTGTCAAAGGTACGCGATTAATAATTTGGAACTTCCGCTTGTTCGGTTTAAACCAAAATTGAATTTTCTATGTAATTGTATTAAAAGCGTTGTCTGTATTTGAATATTTTATTTGTTTTGCTAACTCTTTGTTTGTATCAAGAGTAGCACAAACATAAAACTATTTAAAATAATTGGATAGAGTTTATCTTGGTTTATTAAGTGCTCGACATTGTTCTTAAACCTTTCAGGTGAGGTTTCATTTATGGACTAGTTGTGTCAACTATTCCATGATAAAAACTTTAAAAGGATGCCAATGTCATTGCATTCATTATCTTCAAAAGCTATTTCATGTTAACATTTTGTAATCAAGGGAGAACTTTGTATTCACCCTTTATTATAAAAAAAATTGACTTAAATAAATATAATAAGTTTTGGTTAATTTGGGAATAGCCAACTATTCGACGACAAAAATTTAAAAAGAGAAATTTTGAAAGTAAAAAAAAAAAATTACTTTATTTTATTCTACGCAATAATTTAAATAAGGAAATTTGGTATATGATCTTGTGATAGCAACTGTCGTTCTATGTCAAATTGCGGGGCCGCGGTGGCCTGGTGGTAAGGTCTCGGCTTCGGAACCGGAGGGTTTCAGGTTCGAGTCCCAATTCCACCAAAGAACCGTCGTGTAAAGGGATCTGTTGCACGTTAAATCCGTCCTGACAAAACGTCCTCCCGCTGGTGTGGTGTGGTTTGGAGAGAGGGGTGCGAGCTCAGGTGTCGTCCTCGACATCTGACCGCGGTTCAAAATTACGAGGTCCGTCCCAAAATAGCCCAAGTGCTGCTTCAAACGGGACGTTAATATAACTAAACCTAAATGTCAAATTGCGGTTTTATTCAGACGGGAAAATAGGTATCCAAAATACCTTCTCGCATAATAGATTCAATCCAAGAACAATATTTTGGATCAATGCCGTGCAAAAACATTTCCAACCATATCCAAGATCTACATTTTTATGCGAGAGTAGGGAATTGTGAGCTTTATTGGAGAACACGATGGAAAATTTCGGGTAAACCATTCCCTTTGGTTACATCTACATAATACTTAATCCATTGCTGACAAATTAAAGTTATGGTAATCGTTTGTTTTAAAAATTTCCTTTGAGAACATTAATTATGCATGCCAGTGAGTCTCTATAGGTATGTAAAGAAACTAAAGAAAGAAACTAATAATTAAGTTGACCTGGATAATAATAAATCAAACTGATATGTTTTAATTTTGTTGAATTTAAAAGAAGCTTTGAGAAGTTATTTTCGGACTTTCCTCTCTGGCTAAGATAAATTGGTGAAAAATTTCCCACTAACATTCTTAAAATAAACCTAAGTAATTGTGAATATTAATGGGATATGATAATCAATTGATTAAAAAAATAAATTGTATAGTGCCATTTTAAATGGTTGTTTCATAGATCATTCAAGATTCTTCCATATTAAAAAAAAAGGCTTCATAACTTTTATTGATTAATCTTTACCGAAATAAACAGGATCTAATTTACATTAAATCTTACTTTATTTGACGTATCATTTCATTAACAATAAAATGGGGTTTGGCAGATTTCATGGGGATTCAGAAATCCTTCATCGGGATAAATATATAGTGACATCGTATACACTATATATTTATTTCATGAAAAATATTTTATAGTGTATACAATATTATTACTGCAATGGATGCCCTGTGTTCTTGATTTAATTGATAATTTATTTCCTTAATTTTCTCTATACTGTCCCGATTAAGCAAATTTCAATGTGTTATAAATATATAAAGCACTTTTAATTCAAATAGTTTATGATTTCGCAATTCAAATACAAATACTTTTGTATATTATGTTTTTGATTTCTAAAAATATTAAATATTTATAATATTTTAAAATATTTAACTTTTTAAAGAATAAATTGAGCATCACATAATGATAATTTTACAGTTTACCAAAAATCAAAATTAAAATCATTATTTTACTGTATTGTTCACACAGAAAATTTAGTTTTTATAGAGAAATAAAATAGTTAAATTTTAATTTCTTTTCGCAAAAAATTCTGTTAACTTATATGGTCTACTATTAAATTTTCGATTTTTAATAAATCACTGCTATTTTCTTGAAAATTTTTTTTTCAATGGCTTTATATGAAGCTGTCTCGAAATTGTTCGACATTAAGATTTCTTTTAGCCATAAAATCAATAAAAATAAATTGAGTCCAAGTAAAAACAATGCTCTAATGTTTATGATCAATTAACGAGAGAGATTTTAAAAGGGTTTTAAGGACTTAATTTGATTATTTTGGATTATTTTATTATTACACATTCTTTACCAAAAACTCTTTCAAAGTAGAATATATTACGGGCAATTTTATTTTAACTGTTTGAACAAAGAGATGAAATGTATATTTTCCAATAATAAAATCCCGTGAGTCAAAAGTAAAATGGAATAATTTTGCACTTAATTGCATTTTTGTGTAATGTAGAGAATATTCAGAATGAATCTTATTACGCCCTAGCACTGAAGTCATGCCGACCTCAATGCAGATTGCAACGAAGCAACCTCACAGTAGGACGCCAGAAGTATAAAAAAACCAATATGAATTAATAAACTCCTTCATTTTAAAACTTTTCGGATTCTCTCGTATAGAATAAATCTCTCAGAATGATTTATTTTAGCCTCCCCATTGAACAGCAGATGATCAACTTCATTACCAATGCCTTAAAAGTAAAAAACTCACTATATATATATATATATATAATAAGAGATGGAGTTGATGAAATGTTATTAATAAAATTCCAAGGTGATATTTTAATTTGTTAGGTTTTTCAATTAATTGACTATTTACCTCTTTTTCTTTACTAAATTTCACATTAATGAAGCCTTTGTCCTTTCTCCACTGGTCCACAGGAAACTGGGAAAAATAGGTATCTCAGCTCTGAAATCATGTAGATCATTTCAGGATACTTCGAAGCAACCCACTAAATACCAGGATTCAGCAAGATCCCACAGGAAATCAAAAAGTTGAATCGGAATTTATTTCCTTCATTTTAAGGTTTTCCAGATCCTCACACGTAGAGCAAATGCTCTCAGGAAGGATTATTTTTACCCGTCTATTTACCAACAAATTGTCAACTTCTTTGGTATTACCTTAAAAGTGAAAATCTCTCTCTATATAACAGGGAAATAATCCTTTTCTGTGACTGGGTTGATGAAATGCTAGTTGAATAAGAGTT
The DNA here is from genome assembly GCA_026543865.1 of Argiope aurantia. NCBI lineage: Eukaryota > Metazoa > Arthropoda > Arachnida > Araneae > Araneidae > Argiope > Argiope aurantia. Next base: position 5,539 of record JAPMOR010077127.1, read on the forward strand.
GTTTTCATTTACAAACGATTCTCTACAATAGTTGATATGGAGAGAGATAGTAACGAAGTTACAGCGCACTTACATTTAGGGAAAGAAACCATTGGGATGATCTTAGAGGTGATGGAAATCATGATGAATGAAAGAAAAGAGCGCCACATTTCAACAGAGATTCAATGAATATACATCTTATCATGACAAAGCTTCCTTTTCCATGTGCATCTGTTCCGTGATATCACAGATTCAGATTTTAAGTTTATGAACGGTAATGCACCATCAAACAGATCTCTTGCTCTTAGAAGCTTCTGGAATGTGAAAATATCTATCTGATGCATTGATCAGGGTTTCTTACTTATTTAATTCCCTTTCTATATTTGGATATAACCCACTGGTGTATTTTGGAGAGACGTCTGGTAGCATGATCCTATCTTCCATAAACCAATAGATTAATGATATAGATGCTTATTTATGAGTGAGCAATATTGTCTCTACAATCTCCGAATAATATTATTTTTTATCTAAATAATCGATACCAGAGACATCTGTGGTTGTGTGTGCGTGTGCGTGTGCGTGTGTGTGTGTGTGTGTGTGCGTGTGTGTGTGCGTGTGTGTGTGTGCGTGTGCGTGTGTGCGTGCGTGTGCGTGCGTGTGTGCGTGTGTGTGTGTGCGTGTGCGTGCGTGTGTGCGTGCGTGCGTGTGCGTGTGCGTGTGCGTGTGTGTGTGTGTGTGCTCCTTCTTATCCAAACACTGTTTTACCCCCACCTCCATTCTATCAATAAAGCCAATTTCTGCTTCTTTTTGCAATGTATACCTCCAATTCATGTTTCCCTACTAAACGCTTTTTGCCCTACAGTACTGTAAGTAAAGTACAGCATTTTATGGATTTCTGTCAAGGGATGCAGAAGATTAGACAATGTAATACAGTTTTAGTACTGCATTGTCTCTATGTTATATGAATATCGTATTTTCCAATTTATTTATGCAGAATTATAGCAAAATCGAAAATGTCATTCAGTTTTGCACGCTAATGCATATAAAAAAGAATGTTTTTTTTCCTAGCCTTATATTATTTTACACTCCTCTGCAGATTGAAACGAAATTTAGCACACTTTTATTGACACATAGAAGAGTTAAATGTGCTACTAAAAGGCTTCTAACCTCCTTAAATGGAGTTATATTGGGGTTAAAGATCCTATGTTTTTCAAAGGTAACGTAAAAATTACAGCACAAATATCGGGTACAAAATCGCGGGTACATCGGCTAGTTAAGAAATAACACACATTTTTCTAACTTTGTTTATTACCGCAGAATTTCAAAACTTGATAAGATGATAAAAGACAGAAGTGGATACTTTGAATTTATTAAACTGGGCGAACATAAATCATTTGCTAACTATCTGAAGTATCTAAAAATGCAACATTTTATCTATCTAATAGCTTAACCTCAAGGAATTGAAGTTGACATTTATTACTAAACTTTGAGAAGGGTAGAGTCGTGTCAACCTCTCACTATCACGAATAAGAAGCTTAACTAACCTTGAACAGCCTTCATTCAATGAATTATAAGGTCCAACCAAAGGAATCACAGTTACAAATAAAAAGGTCACTATCATTCATGTTTCAAGGTAGAATCGATCGTAAACACAGTTAGCTTGAAGGAAAGAGAGAGCGAAAATTTTTGTTAGTTTATTTTTGAAATTAATTCAGCCATGAACTAGATTTTTGTAAAATTGTTTCTGATAATTTCTTTTTTTTTAATTTTGCATAATGCAATCAAATTTTGAAAAATAATATATCTTGCAGTTTTTAATGCCATTTGCAGTGCATAATGGGGATAGTTTATATGGATTCACTTCGCCAACATTAAGTTTTGTGCTATTCTTTAAAATTCATAGATGAAATTGTATGGAGATTTCTTTAGGTGATATATTATAATGGATTAGGATGTATTTTTATATAAATTAAATAGGTGGTTTCCTGCCAAATCTTATCTGGTAAGGATTTTTTTTTTTAATTTTAATGTTTAAACTTAGAAAAATAAAAATTAAAAAAATACTTTCATATTTCTTGGTAATTGATGTATTAATTAGTAATATTTGTTAACGATTTCCAAATATAAACTTTTAAAGCTTTTTTTTTCAAAATGCAGACAGACTATGAAAAAGCAATCTTGATGAAAATGTTGTATTTGCATTATTTTTTTCTTTTTAATGTTGTATGGGTTAACGATTGTATGGGATTAAATCAAATTTTGTACACTTTCTTTTAAGAAATGAAAAAAAAAAACATATTGATATTTTTTCGAAGATTAAAGTGTCATTAAATATTCAATTAATTAGAAATTAAACAATAGTTCGCGTTTTTTTCTCAATAACCTCATGGCAAATTATCTCAGAAGATATATTTTTAAACCATTTTAAAAATTCAAAATTTTACCATTTCAGTGATGTCAGTGTCATTTCTATATAGATTTTTTTTTCAATTAATATATATTTTACAAAAATTTTAAACGCATTACATTAATGTTAACTTTTGTACTACTCAACACTGTTTTTTTTATTTCTATTTTATTTTAAATCATATGCTTTGATCCTTTTAAATCATATCCTTTGATTAAAAATTTTTCAAAGTACTTAATTAACTTGCCGGAAAGAAAGTATAAATCAATTGCTGAAACGAAAAAAACAGCTATTCCAACTAAAACTTATTTTATTACATATTTTTTTTGTCAAATTTTTATTGATCTCGGATTTAAAAGGCGTGTAAGTGAGTCGTTCAAACACAGACTAGAAAAGTAAAACTCTTGTGAGAAAATGAAACAGATGTTCGACGACAGTAGCCGATTCAGGCCACGAGAAGTTGGCCAATACTTTGACTTTTTTTCTACTGGAATTTCAGAGGAAATTATTCCGGAAAATTTTGCAAAGAAAGAAAAATAGACTACAATGTTTTACAAGCAAATTTCGCTTCTCGAAAAAATCGTCCTAAGAATTATATTATGAAATTTAAATGATATTGAATTTTAGCTTGCATTACATGGCTTTTGTGAGGGTTCCTTCATAGTCCTTTTAAACCAAATGAATCAAAGAATTTCTTTGTACTTAAAATATTACAAAGGAATTGGGAGTCTTTAAAATTATGATATCTTTAAGAAATTTTCTGTATTGCCATTTTGATGATCCATTCCTGGATTCCATGATATATCTATCACATACGTAGCCCTAATGCAGGCTGGATTTATCATTTTGGAATATCCTGACATGAAAAAAGGGGAAAAAATGACTGCAACGATATGCAGCAAATTTGATAATTTGAAATAAAAAAATATCTTAAGGATTGTGTTCCAAAATTTAAATTATATTGAATTTTAACTTGATTCACATGACATTTATAAGGGTTCTGGCCCTTCATAATTCTTGTCGGATTCTTCGATATATTTAAGCAGTTATCTATACTGCCATGATCCATACCTGGGTTCCATGATATATCTATCGCATACGTAGTCCTAATGCAGGCTGGATTTATCAGTTTGAAATATAGTGGCATTATTATTGGACAAACTGACAAAAAAATCTACTGCAAAGATTTGCAAGCAAATTTGGCAATTTAAAAAAATCTTAATGTATCGAAATTTCAATAATATTGAATTTTAACTCGAATTATAAGGCTTTTGCAAAGATACAGGCCCTTATAGTCTTTATAAATCTAATGGAAGCAAATCACTGAAAATATCATTAAAAAACACTAAGGGTCTCTAAAGTGGAGACGTCCTTAGGCAGTTACTTATTAATGATTCATCCCTAAGTTCCATCTTATATCTTCCTTATATCTGTACCTAATAGAGGCTGAATTTATCTATTTAGAATATTAATGGACGAGCCTACGTAAAAAAGAAGAAAAATTGACTGAAACGATTTGCAAGCAAATTTGGCAATTTGAAGAGAAAAAAACATCCAAAGGGTTATGTTTCGAAATCTAAATCATATTAGATTCTAATATGAATTATATGGCTTTTGTAAGTATAAGATGCCCTCCATAGTCTTTATAAATCTAGTGGAAGCAAATTACTCTCAAAATATCATTCAAAAAAAACTAAGAGTCTCCAAAGTTGAAACGTTTGTTGATGATCCCTCCCTGGGTTCCACCATATATCTTCCGTATATCTGGAATGCTTGGAATATCCTAATATTATTTTCAAAGAAAATTATGTACCTTCGGTTCACAATTAAAAGGTTCGTTCCAAAATATCCCTTATGGTAAACTTCGTTACATAACGCAAACCTAAAAAAATGATTCATCTAATTAGTATTTCTGGCAGCATTTCATAATCGTTTAAAGCATTACCATGCTAAAAGAATGATAATGCTTCTTAAGTTTTTGCAAAACGTCAATTAGCCTTAATATAAATTAATTCCACATTTTTCTTTTTCCGCTGGAAAATTATTGCACTCCAACAGTCTAATTTATGATAGAATCGCTTTAAAATATATATAAATATATATAAGTAGAAATTAATGAAGTACATAAAATTACTAATTCATGAGAGAAACACGTGCTCC
>JAPMOR010077129.1:0-16043 GCA_026543865.1 Argiope aurantia
CCCGGTGCTCGTGTAGAAATTAATTAACTATTAGCGAAGGTTAAGTGAGACTTGGGCGTGCATTTTGAAAAGCTGAGTAGTATACTACAGGCCGCCTAGAGCCCAAGGTACTTTTAAACCCCGGTGCTCGTGTAAAAATTAAATAACTATTAGCGAAGGTTAAGTGGAACTGTGATGTGCATTTCCAAACGCATTTTTAGTAGTATACTTCAGGCCGCCTAAAGCCCAAGGTACTTTTAAACCCTGGTGCTCGTGTAAAAATTAAATAACTATTAGCGAAGGTTAAGTGGAACTCTGGTGTGCATTTTCAAACGCACTTTTAGTAGTATACTTCAGGCCGCCTAGAGCCCAAGGTACTTTTAAACCCCGGTGTTCGTGTAAAAATTAATTAACTATTAGCGAAGGTTAAGTGGAACTGTGGTGTGCATTTTCAAACGCACTTTTAGTAGTATACTACAGGCCGCCTAGAGCCCAAGGTACTTTTAAACACCGGTGCTCGTGTAAAAATTAAATAACTATTAGCGAAGGTTAAGTGAGACTCGGGCGTGCATTTTGAAAAGCACTTTGAATAGTACACTACAGGCCGCCTAGAGCCCAAGGTACTTTTAAACCCCGGTGCTCGTGTAGAAATTAATTAACTATTAGCGAAGGTTAAGTGAGACTCAGGCGTGCATTTTGAAGATCTGAGTAGTATACTACAAGCCGCCTAGAGCCCACGGTACTTTTAAACCCCGGTGATCGTGTAAAAATTAAATAACTATTAGCGAAGGTTAAGTGGTACTCGGGCGTGCATTTTGAAACGCACGTTTAATAATGTACTATAAGCCGCCTAGATCTCCCCGCTTGTGTGTAAGAAATATAACTTACTCTTCAAGACGAAATATATCAGTTAAATTTGAAAACAGCGAAAGGTGCAAAATAAGGGAAATCGTTATTTAAATCATGCTCATCATTAAAAGTGATTGCTCATTACTATAGAGATTTACACGTTTTGAACAATAATTGAAATATACTACAAAAATCCCAAGTTTAAATTGAAGAATTTTTACTTGTTTGAAAATTAAACGTTAAGTGATATGGATGATATTTCTTTCAATTTAATGCATATATCTCGAGTTCTAAATGTTGATATTCCATTATTTTATACAGAGCCTTCACTAATGTTTACCGATATTTTTACACACAATAAAGAGCAGTCTCCGGCTAAAGCAATAAATCATTCGATTCTATTGCATTTTAAGATTCAATACAGTTTGTAATATCTTATTTTAAATTTGTCTCAGTTATTTAAAACCAATTCCTTAACTTCATTTCACTAATTTTTAGTCCACATATTAAAGACAAAATACCCTATTTGCATTTTCCCCACATTTTTCCCATAAAAAAATTAATACGATTTTGGTAGCTACACATTCTAATCAAATAGTAGCTGCATCATTCAGTATGTCGGATATTGAACTGTCACATTAAGAACATATGATTTACCCAGATATTGAAAAATTTCCTTGGAAATTTCCCAGAAAGTTTAAAAATATAGCACTGAATTTAGAAGTATTCAATTTCTCACTTTTTTTTTCATAAAAAAAATCAGTATTTTTTCAATAATATTTACCGTTGTATAATTCAGAGTAAAATATATTTTTAATTTTAATAAATTTTCAAGCAGCCGAACTTGTTATATATAAATGTTGTTACAAAAAATGCCGAATGAGGATGGACTTTTCCAATCGAAGTTATTACAAAGTATATTAATAAAGAATTCAAAGTAAGAAAATGAACAGAAAATAAAACTTTTTCAGGAATAGAAATAAAACCTTAGAATAGGAATAGAAAATAAAATCCTGAAGAATATATTTTCTTTTCCTAAAACATTCATTAGCTCGTAGAGTTAAATGAAAATGGTAATAAATGTAAAAAAAAAAAAAAAAAAAAAAAAAAAAAAAAAAACGTTTTAAGATTCTCATACTAAATGAATTTAGTATGAATAGCAGTAAACGAATTAAGTAATAATTGAAATAAATTATCTTAGGTGATTAGAAAGGTCCTAGAAGTTTCCTTTTATTGTTTTTGATCATTCCGCTGATGATGCAACTTCAATGAGTGACAGCAAATTACAATTAAGTAATAAATTTTATGCAGTCTTTTTCGTTTACATTTTCATGCAATGCATGCCAACACGCCCTTCTAAACAATTGACAAAATAAATTGTGTGACAATCAAGGGCAATAGTAAGTAGAAAACTACTTTTGGGTTCAATACGATTTGCAGCAACCATAGAGAGCAAATGCAGAAAAAAAAAAAAAAGCGTAGAAGTTTCAAATATTTAATGAGAGCGATTCAAAAAGGTGTTCTGCATTTTCCGTGGGGATCTATGTGCAAAATGATAGCTCTGTTAAGTCAGAACATAAAAAATCCCCACTTTTAACAATTCATCATTACTGAATAATCAAAACATTCTATAATAAATATAGAGCATATTGAACAATCAGGAAAAGGATAAGTGTTCAAAAGGAGATACAGCAGAAGATTGCTTTAGGGTATTTTTCAATATTCCCCAATGTTCATTAGCATAGCCTTTTTAAACTAATTGTATTTATTGTTAAAAGGTTCCATTCAACACTACATATCCCATACAAACTCAAAAGTTGAAAGTTATTGAAATAGCAGCATTATATTTTTAAAGGATTTTCGAACTTGATATTTTCACCATTAAACAACGCGGTTCACTCTACGTTGGAAATTTGAGACGAAGAATGTACAAAAACTAATAAAAATTCCTTTTTAAGGCTAAAAGATGGAAATTTCCAAATTTCCTGTTCCAGAGCTTCGCAATTCAAAATCTACATCATCATTATTATTCAATTTATATAATTCCCGAAATATCCAACCCTATTATGAAATAGAACCTAAATTTTTTCACTGAATTGTATTTAATTTTTTTCTTAACCACGCTAGTTAATGTCGGTGCAATTTCATCGGAGAGCAATGCTTTACAAGTATAAAGGATGCGTTTAAAAATAACTCAGTTGAAAATCATTTTTTTTTCCACATTTCTGCAGCAAAAGCGATGCATGCTGCCAGAAAGATTATATTCGAAATGCTCGGATCACTTTTGGTTATTAAATATATTGCACATCAATTGCTTATTCTAAAGCTAAATCATTCAAAAATATGATTACACACTTTCATATTTTTTCGCTATAATATTTTTTTTTCCGAATCGAATCCGCATGAACTGAAGTTTCTTCATCTCAAAGATTTGACAATTAATCGGCTTCAGTATTTGTGAGAATCTCACTGAAACGCCATTCGGAAGCCTGCCGGAGATGAGGAAAATTTCCCAGAACAATAAACTAAAGCAAGAAGTGTATGTAATATATAGCCAAGACCGGAATAATAAATTTATCCTTTCCACCCCGCACTCGATTTAACCATCAGACCGCTAAACCTCTGGTAAAAAAAAAAAACATACAGTCAACATGCATTTAATTGGTTTATTTGAAATTCCACACACTTATGATCCAAGTTTTTTTCCCCTTTGTGTCGTTTCGGTGTAAAATTGCTATTACTTTTATTTCTAGAAAAAAAGTTTTATGTTACAACCCCCCCCCCCCCCTTTCTCCCTTTCACCAACTACATTTTTTCTACTTGCACGAGTTTTACAATACAACTTCTTTAGGTCAACCAGGTATTATTTAAAAGTGCGAATTCATGCAAAACACGTATTTCAATAATGCACTTGAAATACCGCATTCATTTTTCACGAATTTCGATGATTGGCTCTATGAGTAGTAATTAAAATACGTGAACTATTTAAATTGTTAACTTTTCATTTGCTTTAATGTTAAATGAAACATCTTGATTTGAAGGGAAAACATTTTATATGAAGCGTGCATACATGATGCTGAATGATAAAATTCTTAATGATTAGAACAAGGAAAGTACAGGGTGATGAAGAAACCACAGGATGAGTTCGGAGCCTAGCACCAATACAGAGAGGGGAAATCCTGGCTCAGCAAGCGCATAATGTGTGAAGAAAGAGTAGATAACTGACAATGGAAACAGCAAATAGCAACACACCAAATACAAATGAAAAATGTTAATTCTAGCAACCTGCAAATTTGGCTGGAGGTGAACATCAGCCTGATGTTCAAATAATTGCATGAGATGCACGAGGTTTTTTCCGCTGGTGACTCGCAGCATATCGGCGTTTATTCCTCTGACATGTAATATTATTTGATCTCTTAAAGTAGGAATGTCAGGAACTAGTCCTTGATACACAACGCATTTTAAGTGGCCCCACAATCAGAAATCGTCCTCGGCCTGAACAAACCTCAGGACCTCTGTAAAAACGTTAGCTTACAGAGCTTATTCTGCCCATTTCAGCATAATGCTTCCCCAGCCACAACTCCAGGACCACCATAGCAGTCTCTTTCCGTGACGTTACTGGGATGAAACCGTGTCCCGACGTCTCTCTAAATCGACTAGCGTTGAGAATCGCTTGTCGCACTAAAACGACTCATCCATAAAGAGGACACGGCTCCATTGATGAGATGCCAAATTCTTTCGCTTCTTATACCACTCTAAACAGTGCCACCAATGGCCAGCTATCAAAGGGATGCAGCGTTCAGGACGGTGGGCGAATAGGCCATATTTATGAAGGCGTCTGGCCACAGTAAACTGCGACATTTGTTCCCTGATTCAGTACACTGTTGATGAGCAGTGGGGCTTGCTGACTGGTGTTGGGCTCTAATCGCCTTCAGGGCGATATATCGGTCATCCACTGCAGTTGTTTTTCTAGGGTTGCCACAACCAACCCTTCTAACAACTGTACCTATTGTTTGGAAGGCTTTACAAGCTCGTGAAACGCCACTTTTGTTGATTCAGAACTCTTCAGCTACACTGGGCAAACTGCGCCCCACCTCCAGCTTTTCAATCATTCTTTCACGTGTGAAGTCGTCCAGGTAATTTCTTCTAGCCATATTGCACATCATTTACATTTGCAGCGTATGTCTTTAATTGCACCTCCTTTCTCCTATACCTTGTAGTCTCGAGAATGCGCGCGCCGATTTCACGCGTTTTGCGTACAGTCACGACGCCTACGATGTTTTGTTCCGGACATTCGCATGCGCATCACCTTTCTACTGAATTGCGTGTTCCTTGTATTGATCGCAATAACTCCTTTTCTGCAATCTCATTGCTACCTGCTCAAAATTTACATTGTTGCTTAAGTTTTGCATATCAGTGCAGAATGTGCGTACTTGCTTAGCTTCTTTTTGATAAATAAAATTTCGGAAAACCAACCGACTAGTACTACTGAAAAAACATAAGGCTCCTCTGGTCATTGATTTGCACTTCATGTTGTTTTGATAAATGTGCTTCAATTAATACGAGAATCAACAGAACTTTTTCATCGACTTTTTTATTGAATTATCAACTGCATTCAAGCGATTCATAGGTATTGCATTTTTAATGAAAGGCAAATTCTTGAAAAAAGTATAGAAATTAAGTTTTTTTTACTAAGCTAGAATTTTTTAAGAAAATGTAAAAGATATACATCAATGACTATATACAGTCCCGTGAAAAATGCCACCGAGCTTTATGCCGACCTCGTTCATTTTATTATATTATACGAAATTATTATATTATATTATATTTATATACTATATTATATTATACTAAATTAAAAACAAGAATAAAAAATATTAATTGAAACTACTGTTCTCAATTTTCAAAGCTACATCAAAGGCTCTTCTAGGAAAACAAATTTTATAAGACAACGTCTATTGATTTCAAATGTATGAGCTAATAAAATTGACCTTGTAATGTTAAATTTTTAACTTTTATTCATGTATGAATAAACACTACTGAATAACATAATAGTTATTCAACCAGAATCTTTTGGCTATGATAATGTAATATGTTCTATACATTTAGCATATATTTATCGTTAAAAAGTAAATTTAATAGGCGAAGTAATTTCAAAATTAAAAGTTTGAAAATTTTCAAAAGGTCATACTTTTAAATTTGGGTATAAAGTGAAGAACAAGATCATTTTATGGCGGCATACACAATTTCAGCACATTCCTACAAGTATTTCTCAGTTACGTTAAGTTTTCTGCTTTGCTCTAAAAAGGCGCACTCACAAATTTCAAATTGTAGCATTTTATTTAGTATTCAAATGCAATTCATTATTCGTCACGAGAATCGAATGTCATTTTTCACGTGGTTGAAAAGTAAGAATATATAAAAAATATTCAGCGGCAAAAAATATGAAATCAAAGTAAAAAATTTATTCTTCCTGTTGTCATAATCTTTTATTAATAGTCTAATAGCCTATGCAAAATAATCATTTAAGAACAACGCAACTGAGAAAAATAAAACAATCCAATAAATACTGAAATTGAACGCAACAAAAATCTTATTTAGAAAAATAACTCCAAATAAATGTAAATTGTGTCCAAGTTTCATTGCAACAGTCTTCCCCTTCTGCAATCATATGAGTCATTCAAAACTTAATTCACTCAATTTTTTAAAGAGTAAAAACGAAATTATTGTTCATTTCATTCTATTTTTTTTTTGTTCACTTGTTAAACCATCGCACCGCTCTGAGACGGTATAGAAGAGCTGGATGGGAAGGCAGTGTTTTGAACTTACGTCAAACAATGAGAACGACTTCCTATTTTCTTCATTTATTACAAATGGCGATATATACGATAACTGAAGAGTTTACAAAATGTTAATATTAAAATAAAGCGAATGTTTCATTTTTAGCATGATTTTTAAATAATGATTATGAAAATTAATAGGAGAAATAAGTGCCTAAAAATTCGCTACTCGCTCGATAAGCAGAAAAATAAAGGAATCAACGACGTTTTTAACCGAAAGTGGATTAAGTCAATTTATATCTCACTCTTTTTCACAATTTATTGATACTTCAATTCGCATATTTGCATGATAGACTGCATATAATGTCTTGCATCAGCTGCCGCGTGACAAGCATGCATTTCATACCCACTGCCCAATGAATTCACATCTGCAATACGTTTATATTACTTGAATTCACAGGCCTCTATAATGGAGTAGCTAAGCGATAGCAAAATGAACATCCAATTATACGGCTGATCCAAATCAAGGAATTAATGTGTTCAGGCAAATCCAAATCAATGTGTAAAGGGAAATTATGCATGAAATGTTTAACAAACCCCAAAACGAATAGAAATAACTTAGTTCCTTAATTCCGTCCCAGACTGCTTCCAATTACCTTCGTCATCCTCTTTGGAATACCTAAATAGTGATTTCTTATCCACGAAAAATTAAGAATAATTGTATTTTCCGTTTTCAAGTCATAAGTAGCTTCTTATGTTCACTTTTTACAATTCGATATAAATGGAAGATACATATTCCTGACAGCTTCATCTTCTTAAAATGGATATGGACTTCTGGAATCAAATCAAAAATGGATTTTAAAGAAATCAAAAAATTAATTTCCAGAAGTCGCAATAAAAAAAAATTACAACACGAGCTGTGGCTGCACAGGTTGAAGAATTTTATTGAAAGAAATTTTTTGAAACCGGAAATCAACAAAGAATAATCCCATAATTAGAAGAAACATCTTTAAATATATATTAATTCCTGTTCATTAACTGTTGCAAAACAGAAAATTTATCGCAGCATTATAATTTTATTTCCAGAAGTTCTGTCTGGTGTTTCAGACAGTCAATGATCTGTATAACCCATTTCTCACGTAAATAATTTATTAATTCCTGTTTCAGATGAGGTGGCCAAATTGTTGTCATCAAAACATCGAGTGTATGTTTGGCAATTAGTTTATGAAAGAAATGTAAAAATTCAGATATCACAAGTGCATTCGTTTCAGAAGGCTAAAAAAACTGGAGGAAATTTAGAGTAAATATATATTTGCTTCATTTGAAAAATTGTTAACAGAAATATTATGCATGTATGCACTAAATCCTTAACCATGTCTTTCAAAGGGTATTTTCCAAAACGTTTCTGTTTCAGCTTGATCACCTGCTCCCCAAAAGATTCGGTGTTAGTTTCATCAAAATACGAAATAGACAATTCATCAATTACATTTCTAAATCAATTTAACCCTTTGCACTCGAATAGCCCCTCTCAGCCACCGTTCAAGATAGTGCATCGTTTTACAAAGCGACGCAGATTTATTTTTCAGGCAAATGCAACTTAAAACAATTCTATATATTTTTCGGAGCAATAAACAAGTCCTTGCATTAATTGAATAATTATGCATTGAATAACTCTGCATTCTGGAAAGTAAAACGTAATAAGGAAACATTCAATTTTAGAGTGCATTTAACCAATAAGAGGTCAACCGGCAATCTTCAGCGAACTTTTGGAGGAATTGAATATCGAAACTATTATTCCGATCTCCAGATGTTGATATTGTCATTCAACAATCCTTAATTTAGCGAATTTAGAGAGGTTACACAGTTTACAGATCAGTCATTCGTGGATCTCTCAATCATAATGCTAAGGTAATAGCTTATGAATTATTAACAACAATTTAACAAATGCAGTTCACAATAAAAATGTAAAGATAGTCTAATGTTTCAAACATTTTATCCCTTGTGGAACAATTCACAATTTTAAACAGAGATTAAACTTGCATCAAAGAGTTTTTAAAGATAAAACTCGAAATGGTACTTACATTAACAGATTGATGTCCTAGAATCCACCACGATCAGCTCCACGTCCTTGAAACCAGCTCCATTCCTGGAACAATAATTTAAATTTGAATATCGCCGGACATTCCGTAAATACATTTTAAGAGTTAAAAATAGAACAAAACAAAACTGCAAATTATTCTTTATGTCAATTGATATTCATGTCTACAACAAATGGATCCCATATGAAATTTTTATGATCATGGCCCTCTCAAACACATTAACTCCTATTCAAATGAACTTAACAATATCAGATTTGTATTTTTATACCATTGCAGAAGTTAGTGTTAAGATTCTTAGATTGGATTCCTGGTTCAAGATTCTAGAAATCCTCAGTTGCTTATAATCCAAAAATTATTAGTGTCATGAAAACTCTCAAAGGGCCTCTAAGATTTTTTATTGTACATTTATATGAAAAATTTGCATATAAATGTACTATAAAAAATCTTAGAAATGAAATGTCACAATTTTATTTAAAGATTTTACATATTTGTAAACTAGCGCTGTATTTTCTTCCATCTTGAAAAAAATTCAAATTATTTAAACTGTGAACATTTTTTCCTCCTCTAACGTCCTCTCCACACATTTAAAGGCACGCTTGTAATTAGAAGTAAGAATTATTCCTATTAGCAGAAAATGCCCAGTATTCACATTATCACAGCATTATGTAATATATTATGCTGATAGGGAACATACATCAAATTCAAAGTAAATATTTGGAGGAATCGTTATTCTTCGCTTTCTCGAATATATTTACTGTTATATTTCCCCTCGATGTTCTCTGTGTAATCTCGTTTTGTTTTATGAACGAATAATGCTGAACTATTTATAAGAAATTTCATTTGAAGTAATTCCAGACAGTACAATACAGCGTTCCTCCGGAGCTGGAGTTCCCGGACATTTAAATACTGTGTCCCACTCACTGTTTAGAAAGAGAATTTACAATAACTCATCATCCTCGGCGCACTGAATGTTTTTTTAATAAGTGCATGATATTTCCGAAAATATTTTTTCTGGACGAAAAGGTCATTTTATGAATAAAATTATTTTTATTAAATGTGATTTTAAGCCAACATAACATTTTTACAAATTCTGATAAAAATACGTCGACATTCGAGATCTTGCTTCCATTCATAAAATATTCAGTGGAATTCTATTAATGATTTATCAATTATCCTTATTATCAATTTTACCCGATTGTATCAATTTATTAATGCTCTTTCAATAATATGCATTCAAATAGCTATGAGTAAAAATGTATCTGGATATTTACAGGTAAGTATTCGGCACCAAATGGTTTTATCCTTGGAAAGGAATTAATAAACTTTTTATGATATGACTGACATCTTCTGGAGTGGCTTTGTGCAATAAAATAATGCTGCATGACAGGAATGATTATTTTGACTACAGTATTAGTGATCAAAACATTTCAGTTTTATATGCCCCTTTTAAAAAATTTGAAACAATTTATTACCAAATCATATAAAAGCAAAAAGTGATAGTAAATTTATTAAAATCATAGACATAACTTCATGTTCAAGATTCCGATAAATGATCAGATATTAAAGACGTGCTGTTTTCAATGTCATATTTATTCCGCTCACTGAATACGTTAATCTTCTTGATGAAAATCAATCTTAAATCATAGCACTATTAGAAACGGAAAAGTACAATTCGCCCATCTTTGAAACCTTACAGTATTGCGTTCAATTTTTTAACATATAAAATGCACAAATATTAAGCAAAATCTGTCTTTAGTATTCAATTATGAAAGAAAATCACATGATGAGAAAATGAAAACGATTTGAACTTCAAGGCAACAATGTAATCTATTAAAAATTATATAAAAATATTTTTTTAATTAAATTGCCAAAATTTAGTAAAAATTCTCATGATTATTAAATTAGTATCAATAAAAAAGCATTTTTTATTTTGTTTATTCGGTATAATATTCATTATTGTGCAATAATATTTTTGAAAGATATTGCAGAAAAAATCTAAAACTTAATTTTTGATTAAAATTCTAATTCAAAATAATCGCTCCGAGCTGCACGGTCCCGCCCTCCAAATTACGCATGCTGTAGGTCAAAGCGAATAGCCTATAGAACGCCAACACATCAATTATTATTAGTATAAATGCTTGTTCCAAAGTATTTTTGGAAAATTTTGAATGTTTTTAAGGGGATTCTAAAGTCTCTTAAGAATCAAATTACAGATATTTTGCATACTACAATATTTTACATAGAAGGAACTTTTGCATTTAAAACAAGCAATTTATAAAGCATTTACGAACAGGTTTTAATAAAAAGAATTTTAAAAAGTTGCTTAAGGATTCTGTTGATTGCTATAACAGATTCCTTTTCGTATATGACGCATAATTAAAATTTTGCTTACACTTACTGAAGTATAAGAAAGGTTTCAGTAAACTTTTTATAAAAATTAACTAAAAATAAGCTTTTCACTTGTAAAGCATTTGCTCATTTTATCCTTAATATCTCTGCACATTTCAGGTTGTTCAAAATAGAGGCTTCTCAAGTATATTCAATTATAGTTTTAATTTCGAAAACCCGAATCCCTTCGAATATGAGAAGGATTCATAAAGAAAAAAATCCTTCTTTGCAAACATAAAACCAGTCTATTTGCATGAAAACCAAACATGAAAGCAATCAAATCTGATCCAGAATTTTTCGGATCAAAATTTGAAATCAACTTGTCAAAATCTCAAAAATTATTAAACTCACTTGATATAAATAATTGCGGAGTTCATTCTACATTTTTTATTTCAATTTACACTTCTGAGCTATGATAAAAATGGTCATATCCATCAAACAATTCATAATTTATTTACTTACTTATTTAAAATATTTACAGTGATGTACGAATTATTCAGTAGTCTAAAAAATAGCTGTAAAAGCGTTTATATAAAAAAGTAAAAGTTAACTTATTAAATCAAATTCTAATGCACAAATATTTCATGCATGTTGAATTATTTCATTCTTAGACTCGAGAATGCGCTCCTCGCATATAAGAAAAGAGAAAGCAAGGAAAACTACATTACCAAGCGGTGCTTGTTAAAGAAAGCGGGAGTCGAGTCACGGATGCAGAAGTCAGCATCAGAGCTAAATGCAAAATGAAGGAAATGCCAAGTTTCTAGCAAAAGCGTTGAGTGCGAGCGCAGATGAATTCCAATTTGTTCTGCGGATGCGTGAATGTCCCCACGACGCAAATGGACTAAAGATGCAAAACAAACATACGGTTGAAAATTGCTCGAATCAAAATTGTTCTTTTAAGAAATTTTGCTTTTTAAGCGGGCTGCTGTTACCCATCAAGTGAAGATTTCAATGCGCAGTTTTTGCCGAGAGTGCGCGATTCTTTTTTTATTTTGAAAATGGTGCGATGCAGAATTTTGTTTAATGAAATGAAAATTTAAAAATTCTAATAGTCAACGGTTTCACGGGGAATAATTTCTGTGACACAGAATATCAAATGTTTTCTATAATTTACTAATAAACGGCTCTCTCCTTCAGTATAATTCAAGACAATTCTAATTTTCAAGTCTGTCCCTGAATAATAAAAAAAACAATACAGGATTTGTAGTAAATTTTGCTAAAGTATCCCAAATTACATCGCTTTTCAATTCTAATTAAATCTTCTTTATCGAAAATAAAATTTTATCAAAAAGTCATTTCACTTAGTAACTAAGGAATTAATTTCAGAAAAATGTTTTCGTATTTTTTGATGCATGAAATATCTTTTTTCGTTTTCTCAAACAATGTACAAAGAAGAAAGTATTCTAATCGTAGCATATACGAACTCAACGAATCTCCGCTTCACAGTCCCCTCCGAAGTGAAAACATCACATTTCCCTTCTGTGAATATGAAACTCAAAAAGCAGCTTGAGCTAGATAGGCGTAAAGTTCATACAAATTTCATTTAACTTTCATGTTTGGAGAGTACAGAAGTTTTCGGATTACAAAAATCTATGACATTTCAATGAAGGAAATAGAGTTATGTCTTTTAACTTATATACATTCAGACTGTAGCTTAGAGAGGCTATTCATTACTAACTAGTATTGGACAGAAAATTGATTTTAAAATAATCTCCGAATAAGTTCCGAAGAAAAAAAATTCTTACAAATTAAAACATCCATATTTCATTATACTAATTTTCAAGATAGCGGTGAAGAGACTTATTCCTAGAAAGCATTTTTAACGTTTTTTAGATCATTTTAAAAGGTTGCTTAAAATAGTATATAAAATATTTGGAACTTTAGATAAAATGTATATTATAGATAGAAGGCTAACCTGCATTGGAAAGAAGATTATAAAAATTTCGACTTGCTTCGATTGGAGTTTTATGACAATCAGAGTTGAAAAACTATTCTGCCCATAACTCTTCAAGATTGTGAAGAAAGACGCTTTCCGAACACGAAAATGGATAATACTGTATTTGAATAATCTCACAAATCATTAAAATCTATTGTTGAATCTATTGTAATCTGGAATCGGGTGTAACAATGATCCTCGCTCAGCAATTCTTAGATATTGTTCCAAGCAATCGATATGCGTTCAAATGATAAAGAAATGGTTAGAAAAATTGACTAAGCTTGGAACAATAATATTAGACTGGTAACAATGTTAGGTTTTGTTATAATAGACTTTTCCATTCAACAATGTTTTACATTAAAGCTTCTTTTTCCGAAAGGGAAATTGATCTACATCTTAATTTTACGAAACTGAAATAGTTTGATAAATAAAGTCGTCGTTAGAAAAAAACCAGCGGAAATGGTCTCTTCAAAATTTTCTCTCATACTCTATAATAAAGATGCAATTTCTGTGAATGCCTTGCATTGTATTGTATTACGTTGGCGTACACAAAACATCAACCTTTGGCATGGATTCAGCATTTTTACTGAATCTATCGCGGCATTTTTGGAGAGTCATTTGGCGATTCATCTTGGCATGATGTTAATAGTATCAGAAAATCGAATTTCTGTTTTAGATGCGTTTTCCCCGAAAGAGTAAAACAAAAATTGGACACAGAAATAAATATGTCACAAAATACCGTACCAAAGTTGATATATCTAAGCTATTGCATCTTTGAATGACCGCTTTTACATGTTTATAAGAGTCTAGACAGAGAGTTGGTCTCTCTCTTGTTGGATATAACTCAAAACTTAGTAAAGGGCTAGAGCATAAATATAAATTCTGTGCATTGAATTTTATCTATCTAGCTCTCTTAGTTTTGTATTTACCGTTCTAAATAATCGAATAACCGGACAGGCAGACTTCCTCTGGGCGGATTTTACTGAAACCTTGCTAGAAATCTACACATTTCGTATAAAGATCGGAAACTAAATTTCATCCATCTAGATCATAGCGGAAATTCGTCATCATCTCGAGTTCGCATTTTTTGAAGATTACTATATTTTCTCTATACTAAGTATACAATATTACACTTTCTCTATACTAAGTAAAAATGCTTGATAGTTTGGAAAGTATGTGTATTAGAAGCCACTGGAAATTGGCACCGCAAGACTAGCACAATTATTAATATTATAAATAATCAATAAACAGAAGTGTTTCATTTCTTGGTAAGAAATTCGGCGGAATACCAGAAAATACGTAAATGAAACACTGCCGGTATAAATGGCTTTATATCGTTTCAAATGCTACTAATATTCCTTTTAAATTCTTATAAATATTGATTCAAAATTTCAGAAACCATTTTCAACTCAAAATGCAGAAAACCGAAAATTTCATCGGTTTTAAAGTAACAAGACCCGTTAACAAAAACAAAACGAAAACATGGAAAAAACAAAACGAAAATATGGAAAAAAAAAACCAAAAAGAGATTAAGTTTATATAAGTTGGCATCGTGCAATGAATCCATTTCAATTTGATGCGAGTTGAATACAATACCCAGAATCTTATTTTCCCATTATTTATAAGAGGGGAAAACATCATTGAAAACCTTTTATTTGCAATGTACAGAGTTTTCTAAATCTAAAGAATTATCAGCCGCAATGAATTTCATTGGATTATTTTTCTAACTTAGACAAAATATTACCTGTTGTCGACATTCATTACTAAACTGAAACAGAGAACTGCCAATGTTGAAAGATGATCAAAAATGCTCCGTTATCTGATTTTTTTTTTATTTCTTGAAAAATAAAATCATTTAATACAAATTTTCAAGACAGCGGCTGAAATATTTTTCTAACATGCATCTCGACAAAATGATTTTTGACATTGCCAAGATTACATCAAATGTGTTACTTAAAAAGGTACATAAAAATATTGTAATAGTTGAAACACAAAGTACGGAGACAAAACTAACCTGCATTGAAAAGAGACACAATTAAGCTTGCTTCGATAGGATTTTTTTTATGCATTCATCGGAGCTAGAAAGAAGTTTCGCGCACAATTCTTCAGACTGTTATTGAGGACCGAAGATGAAACTGAATAATAATTACTTTTGACATTGTTTATATAACGTAAAAGTCATTGTTTGGGTTATTGTTAAGTTGGAGTAATAATGGTCTTCCTATAATATTATTTTGCATTGTTAAACGCAAACAGCATTTGTTCCAATAATGTAAAAAGCACTGTTAGAAAATGAAGCTTTAACCCTTTGCAGTAAGATTTATTAATGATAAATAGTGCATGAAATAACCATTAATTTTCATTTAAGAAAATTATGATAGGGAATGATATTATATTAATATAAATATGGATAATAAATTATTATATTAATGATACGGAAATAATTCGTAAGTTCATAACCAACACTTCTTCGACAATCTCTAATGATTTTTGATAAGCCCCTAGTTTTCGCGTTTACACCAGGCATTCCCGTTTTTTTTAAATTATTATTATTATTTCAGGCACATTATCAAATCCATTCTGATGCTTCTACGACTTCAGACCTGGCACTAAAAAGGTAAAGAATTTTCTGGCAATCTAGGAATATCCCACTGCTACATTTTAGCAAGAAAATATTGTTATGCATATTTATTTTCTGTTACATGAACGTACAACTCCAAGATTGATTGTTTACGAAGTTCAGAACCTTAACAAGCAGCACATAACTTATTACCATAATTGTACTTGAATATCAAATTTTGCACTCAATCCATCAAGGCCATGGCTGCAGATCTATATATTTCTGTGCATATAAATGGGACAACTCAAAAATGCTAAAAGCTAGCTTAATGAATTTCAATATGAAGTCTTGTCATCTTACACATTTGGAATTGAATTGAAAGAAATCGGAATTTGCTGTATCACCTTTTTTTTCTTTTATAATATACGAGTTGTTAAAAAGAATGATAGTTT
>JAPMOR010077138.1:0-102631 GCA_026543865.1 Argiope aurantia
AAAGCAAAAATGAAAATATTCCATTTGTTTTTAACTTTAGAAAAGCTGACGAATGACATACTTTATATTAAACAATGAAATAAATTCAATATTTCAAAGAAAAAGAATAGTTACAAATGACATTTAAAGTAACTTTGAAAATTTGAATAAAATCTAAGAGAAATATTTGAAAGGAAATGAACTGAGGTCACTGAAAAATTTCTCTTTGGAATTTTAAGACTATGTAAAAATCGTTTTTTGTATGTTAACATGTTCCGAGGATTTGGCGGGAAAATGTTGAAAGTTACCTTTTATATCCAGTTCACTTCCCACAGTAGAGTAACACACAATGTACTCAATTCTAAAAAGAGATAAAAATATGTCTGTTAAATTTCATTCGAATTCGTTATACATGTGATATAGAATAAGGTTCAAACAAAAAACAAACACATTTTTAGTCTTATATTTATAGTTTTAGCATTAATTTACTAGGGAATTCAATAAAATACAGAAAAAAATTACAAAGAATTGAAATTAAACATTTTAGAATTTCTCAAGTACCTCTGTAATAAGCTAAGATAGGAATTACTTTACTTTCAACTTTTTTTTTTTTGCATTTTTTTATACTAATAAAAATTTGCAAAGCATTTTTTTTTGGAAAAAATTAGTACAACATACATTATAATTAGACTTAAAATGTGTATCTAGAAGAATGTTTTATTGATACATATCTTAACAGGACGTTTTAAATAAGTATCTTCCCAGATTTTAGAATGTATGTCTGAGCATAACATTTTATATCATAATAATCATGACGAAATCTAAAATAATTCGTTATTTGTATTTCTCAAAACTCATGCAAAAATACATTTTAAAGCCAAGCATATCAGTTTTGTATGAAAGTAATTAAATATTTCAAACAATATCTCAGGAAAATATCAATCATATAGTATGATGTTAAACACAAATATCGATGAATAATTCAAAATGCATCTCTGTCTATGAGACGTAAGACATTAAGCATAAATTGGTGTTTATCTCACCATCCTCACTTTTATATTAATAATGATTTTGTGAATCTTTTTTTAAAAATTTCATCGTGTTTCTAAATATATGTTTTTTTAATTGCATATCTTCTCAAATAAAACGGACGTCAAAAGAAATTTGTAAAAGTTATCTATATTTATTTTATTTGTAACGAATAATGTAGAATTTAAGAGTAAAGTCATCAATAACAGTAATCTCCGGTTTGATTTTAAACAGTAATACATTATTAGATTTTTTTTTTTTACAAAAAGATTGTTTACACTCATTTTTAATTTTTCTGTATTATTCAAGACTATATAAACATAGTTTCGTATTTTTGTTAGGAAGCCGGCCTAAGAAGGAGCGAAGCTCGATTAATGAAAATAAAAATAAAACTAAAATTAAAAACAGTGGAAGCGGTTTTTCTAAAACTTTGTCGCACACTCTCTAATAAAAGTGAAATCCCAGAGAACGCATTGCGTAGCATTGGCGGACAATTGTTACAAGAAATGAACCTTTAGCTTGAATTTGACATTTTTACTGAATTAATCATGTGACCTTGGAGAGTTTTTAGACAATTAATAACATCAAAAAATCGAATTTTTATTTAAGAACCATTTATTCCAAAACTACATTTATAATCACAAAATCACATACCAAATTTGATATATTTAAGCTATCGCGTTTTCATGTTTCTGCAAATGCAGAAATGCAGACCAACAGACTCCTTTTCAACTCCTTTTTGGATTCGACTCAACATTTGACAGGTGTCTGCAATATTAATATTAAACATGTGCACCATATTTTATCCATTTAACTCTCCTTATTTTGTAGTTTTCTTGTGTTCGAGAAAAAGGTCGAGCATACATTCCTCTCAATGGATTTCACTTAGAATTTCATAGAAATCTACCAATTTGATGTAAAGACTTGTACCAAATTTCATCCGTCTAGCTCACTGAGTTTTTGAGTTATCCTTATTACACACAGACAGACTGACATAATACCAAAAATGTTTCTTTCGAACTCAGGGTGGTCTAAAATGTGTAGATTCCTGAAAATCTCAAATTTTGACCTTTATAATATTTTCAAAACTTTGTATAGGAGAAAGTAATAAAAAGTAGTTCTTGAAGTCAATTTTGACACTTTAAGAAAATTCGTGCAGGACATTTTTTCTATTTGATTCGACAACGGTAATGTCACTAAAGTGATCTGAAAATGAGAAGGATTCTGCTGAGAAAGGCAGGTCCAATTTGATGAAATGGGCTCAATCTGCTAAAGGCCGGCACTGCTTCTGGTTTGTAACATGATAATTGGCCGGACTCTATCTGCAAATTAAGTGATACGTGTAACAGAATGCATGAAAGGAAAATCTTACAAATCGCTCTGTTGGATTTAGAGATGCTGATTTGAGAATGCAGTAAATGCTCGCTAGAGAATTTATCCTTCGAATTTTCCAAAATTTTAAATAATTTTTAATTAAAAATTAATCTGATTTTTTTGCTGAAAATTAATTAAACTATAAAAATGAATCGCCTTTTTTCAATATTGGAGCAAATTATTGCACAAAAATAATTTTTACGCCCTTAATAATAAAAAAAGAAGAAAGTTAGCTTTTCAGTAATATTAGTTTTATATGCGAACAATTTTTCCCCTCGATAGCCAAATGCCTTCTGTATACGAGAAGTTCTATTCACTGACAATCATTCAAGCCGAGTGCACCCCAAATATTCTGTCCTTTTGATAATTTTCTTAAAAATCTAGGGAAAATGAGTAAAGCTGGTACCAAGCCTACTCTTCGCCCCCTCTCCAAGATCCCCTCCCTATAATTTCCCAATAAAAACGGCAGCTGACAAAATTTCTGCCTTTCATCTATTCTGAAGCAGCCCAGAAGTGCTGCTGCAACTTATATTGAGCAATTCTCAACCGCTTCGAAAGGGGGCGACCAAAAGGGCCGAGTGCACCGGCCCTCTTCGGTTTCGCAATTCCTTCCTCTCCGCATGAGGCAAGCCGGATCCCACCCGTTAAGGGGTGCGGAGCCCTCTTTTCAGGCCTCATTGGACGACAGACATAAAGACAATGCCATCGAGTGCAAGGGGCCCACGAATAAGGCACCCCCCCTTCTTTTTGAAAGAGGGTCGTTGGGACGAGGGATAGAAGGGGGCCCACTGATTTTGGAAGAAGTATGAGGTCACAGGAAGATTTCTGAGGATTTTCGTGGGGGTTTGTTATCTTGTTGGAACGCCAGGAGGCTCCGGGGGTACGACGTTAATAATTTGGGAATGCACAAAAAAGGCATTGCTAAAGTGGGCTTTAGAAAAAATGATAATCGAAATTCGTATATTTGCTTCTTGGAACGCTTGGACATCCGTATTCTGTGGGCAATTTTTCTCCCTTTATCTTTCTTATACATAAAGAAGTGAAGAAAAAAAAAGGAGAAAGTATTATATTTATTTAAAATAATTCACCTTGAGATTTGATAAATGCTATTTGAAATTTCCCCGTGAATGGATTTTTTTTTAATGTTTACTTTGTTAGTTTGGGGGGAAAAATGTAATAAACAAGACCTATGAAATTTGAAACGTTTTTTATAACCCAACACGGCATATTTGTTTCACACTGTAGTTATTATGGACGAAATTTACAAATGTGAAATCTATTTTGTAATGTGAACAAAACCATTCGAAAATTCATCTGTGGTTTCACAGTTTATGCATGTATCCACGAAAACCATAATTCAGAAATATAACGCAATTAAGATGAATCTTTGTATATGATGACCAGAAGCTTCACTCTCTCTATAAATTTTGGATGAAACACAGGCAAATATTTAAAAGGTATATTTGATTTTCTTCAGTAAACTACGAAGCTAATCACAAAGCATACCATATCATATAAGTATACGAGAACAATCGAGGTTAGGAAATTTCTGCTGAATGTATTACACATTTTACTAAAACTCATCTTTGAATGTTTAGGATTTTAAAATTTGATTTGTGGGCGTAACACTGGACTTTTATAATACCTCAAAGTCACTCTGAGACCTATACTCAGTCTCATAAGTTAGACCTCTATTTAGTACTACAATGCAAGTAATACAGATTTCAAGATCGTCCAGAGTGGTGAGGTACGAGGCGAGTGTCACCGGCACTTATGTGAAAAACCAGAGGCTGAAATGTATTTGATCTTCAGAGAAGGATAAATTTTTTTTTCCAGTTTTGCATTATATAACATTTTTATTATACATACTGCATTCAAAAGTAAATCTACCTTTCTATGCATTTCAAATTTTTTTTTCTTAATTTCTCAATCATATTCTAATATGGATTAAGTAATAAATTTCTTAAATCCATTTCCTTAATATCTTCCATTTTTCACTAGACCTAAAATTATGGGTTATCATTTGTTTCTCTCTTCCTCGAAGTAGTTTCTACATACTTTTTACTTATGTTTACTTCGTATACGAAGTAAAAAGAGAGCATTGTAATCATCAAGAAATTCGAACTCGCGATTTTGACAAATCTTCAAGTTTCAAACCACCTTCCGTTCGACAAAGACAGTTTCGGCATTATGACAGTCGGTCTGTTTGTGAAAAAGATAACTTAAACACTCTTTAAGTTAGACGAATGAAATTTTGTATACTACATCCAATTTGAAACCGAAGAAATTAAATCATATCTAATAACTTTTTTTTTTGGCAGAAATTAAACATTATTTTCCCAAATAAAAAGATAAAAGAAATAGAAACGTTCAGCTTCGAAGATTTTTTTTGTGTATACTATGGATTGCGTTTCTAATTTATGTAATATTTTTGAAGTTTCTTTAATTTATTCCAAAAAATTAAGTGTACTACAATAAAAAAGCGATATCCATATTATAAAAAAACAATATTTAATGCATTTGAATATAATACAGGAAAGAAATGCAGTGTTTTAAAAAATGGACATGCATTAAAATAATTTCTTATTTACGTATTTGAGCAGTTAAAACTTAATTACGAATAGACTAAAATTTCTAATTTAAAAAGTGTGCCTTATATTGATGGCTACTCAGCATGATCTTCTACCTCTATGAACCAACCTGAATGGTCTTTTAAAAATTTTTTCGCATATTTTCTAATAAAGGTGAATTTATGTTTCAGAGGCATTTTTTTCAGAACCGATTGAAACCAAAATTTACCACCGAACTGCAACTGAAGTCACAAAATCCGAAATTTGATATATTTAAGGTGAGAGTGTTTTTGATTCACCCTATTTACATATTTCTGAAAGTACAAACCGCCAGATGGGCAATCTATTATTGGAGTTAAATCAAAATTGTCTGATTGAATTTTATCTATCCCTCTTCTTTTTGTAGTTTCTCGTGTTAGCTTAGATTCGATCAGACGGACGGACAGTTTTTCTCTGAATAAATTTTGCTCAAAATTAATTTGATCGGAAACTACAAATTTGATGCAAGGATCATTTACCAAATTATATCCATTTAACTAAATTCGTTTTTTAATTAACTCGGTCACAGACAGACAGACATTTTCAAAAAATGTATTTTTTCGAATTCAGGGAAATATAAAAGGTGAAGATTTGTCAAAAATTTCGGGCTCGAATTTTTTAACGATTAGAATATTTTCTCTATACTTCGTATATGAGAAAGTAAAAAATAAGCCAAAACTTCATATTTTGATCCACAACAATGGAATATTTGTAGCAATAACGAAAGCCAGTGGAGTGTCGTTACAGAAATGAATACACTGTAGTAAAATAAACATAAAAATATATTTAAAAATTAATTCAAATTTAAAAAAATTATAGGGTGACTAAGTTGGTATCAGGGAAAGGAATATATTTAATTTTTTGTAAAAGTTAGAAAATGCCTCAATTTCCGTAACTGCTTACGTTAATTATGTAGGAAGAATGTCTACATTTCATTTAGTTTTAAATATTTAAAATCTTTAATAAGAAATCCTTTCCCAATTGCTGGAACATATCTGCTCTAAATCTGGTACTACGGTCCGGTAAGCATAATGATCTCTCCTGGAAAGTGTCAAAACTCACAAGCACAAGCACTCATTTTCCATTCTTATTAATAGAGACAACGGTTGTTTATATTTTAATTTGTCGTATACGAAATATAGAGACTATACTACAACTGTAAAAAAAAAATCGAACTCGAGATTTTTGACAAACTTCACGTTTCAGACCTCTTTAAATTAAAAAAAAAAACAATTTTCGCATTATTGAATTTAAAAAAAAAACAATTTTTGCATTATTTGCTGTCTGTCCATCTGCCTGTCTGTCTGTGACAAAGTTAAATCAAAAGGGCTTCAAGCAAGACGAATGAAATTTGATGCATGTTCTTTAGACCAAATTTGTAGTTTTCTCTCAAATTTTGAGCAAATTATATTTAGAGAAAGTCTGCCTGTCCGTCTGATCGAATATAAGTTAACGCGATATCTACAAAATGAGCAGAGCTTGGCGGATAAATTCGGTGCACGGATTTAACATCTATAGTGTAGACACTTGTCGAATTTCGAGCTTTTTCAGCAAGGTTTTCAGTTTCAGAAGCCTATAATTCAAAAACGCAATAATTTAACTATATCAAATTTGGTATGTGATTTTGTGATTACAGTTGTAATTCTGTACCAAATCTTGGTTTCAAATGATTGTGCGGACACAGGCGGAAAACACAAATTTGATTTCTGAATACTATGTTAGGAATTAATCGCCAAGAAACTCTCCAAGGATCACACGATAGATGCAATAATAATACTAAATTTACGCCAAAGGTCGATATTTTGCGATTAAACCCACGCCATACAAGGCATTTTATAGATAATAAATTTATTAGAGTATATGTGAGAAAGTTTTGGGAGAACCATTCTGTTGGTTTCATGAAACGTTTTCTAGAAATCATGCACTTTGTTGAATTTGCTTGACAATACCTTTTATTTTTTCGTGCAATTATACGTTATTATTAATTGAAAAAAAAAGAAATCTGTGAAGAATTTGGTAGAAAATCTAAATATCAACAAAATAAGAAAGGTATACTCCAAGTAGGCAACTTTTTTATTAGTACAAAATTCTCCATCCATCTCGATTAGTAATAGCAATAATTATTAGCAATATTTCAGAAAAAAGAGTAACCTTTTTAATTTGTAATTAATTGTAAAATTTTAACAAAGTTACATTAGTTTTATTCGATGTTTTAATGCTAATTTTACAAAACTGTTTTATAGATATTTTAATTTCATTTTGTATATGAATTCATTTATAAATTACTTCATTATTTAACGATTAACATTTAAAAAATTAGATTTAAAAATACAGAATTTAAACGTTTTAAAAGTTCCCACGTCGTTTTACAGATATAGTTATTTAAATGTTTTAAGATACAACACAAAAAGATGGGATATTTGTTATACCCACTAGATGGCGCCGCCTTATTGGTTACAGGCCACATTGTGGTTCTCAATATTAGAGAACTGAAAATTAGAAAAATCTCAAACATTTTTTTTTTTCTGCCTGGGATATAGAAAGTTGATTTATTTGTTCTTTTGCAACGAGCAAATGATTCACAACAAGATTTCTTTTCTTTAAATTTCGCAGTTAACAACCAATAATTCTGATTGCCCTAAGTAAAAGTTAATAGGAATGTTACTAACCCGTTCGCTTACAATGATGAGTCTGACTCGTGTATAATGAATTACTGAATTTTAATTTTATATCTGCAATTAGATAAAAGAATTAAGTAATTAAAAATGCAAAAATCACTTAAAAGCATTTCATTATCTTAAATGCCACCTGTAGTATTATAGAAATTAAAATAATACTGTTCAAAATAGGATGTTTAACCTAGTTTGGAAGTTAAGAAAATTCGTTGCTCGAGGCACTTAAAAAATATACCTGTAGTCAAGCCACTGAGGAGAAAATAAATTCCTTTTCCGTATAAATAAATCCATCACCATTTTCTTCCCTGATTTCAGAATGATTGGATCTCAGAGGGTAGAAGAATGTGCAAATGATGAAAGGCTTCCAACATGCCATAAACGCAGTCGAATTTAGGTTAAAAAAGGCATTTGAATTTAGATATCAACTCATATTTTCTAAATTACTGCAAATATCAAAAAACTTTCAATTCAAAAGTTATTCAGACGAAACGATAACTCCTTATTTCAACTTTCCCTCTATCTATCAATTAAGAAAGTTACAGGAAGATGAAAATTTCATTCTGCACTAGTTTCGTATCCCTGCCTTGGTGCTACAAACTCCACGGTGATTTTCACATATTCCTGCTTTTACCGTTTTTTTTTTTCATAAAAACCATTCTAGCTATTGTCTTCAAAATATATAACATGGAGAACGAGTCAGTTTTCGGTACATAAACTTTCAAAAAGTTGCACAATCAAAGAAATTGAACAAAAGCTTTTTTGAAGTCGTGGCATAAGAACGTGGGCAGCATTCCTATTGGGAAACTTGCACATTTTTTTTAATCAATGACTCATTTTTTCATTAATTACTCAGTTTTCTTTACTAGTAACTTTTATAGACCTACAGAAATACCCAATTCAAGAATCAAAAGATTACCTTACATCATTGTAGTGAAATACAAACTGATTTCGTTATTTTCTCAATCATTTAATCATACTACATTTTTCATTGTTATAAGTATGATTAAAAATATTTGCTTTCTTTGACCAACCAAGCAGATTCTTAAAAAGTAGTTTATTTTTATTTCTTTTTAGTTAGCAGAGCGGGGTTTTTCGCTTTCAAAAAAAAATTTTTTTTAATTAATCTGGGCCAAGAAAAATTTCTTACTTAATTTGATAAAATTTGTACTTTTAAATATTTTCTCACTCTGAATTCAAATGGATGAATTTTTTAGCGTAATTTCGAATAGCTCCCCCTCCTTTCCTCTTTGCTTACAGATGTGCTTTCTCTAACTTTACACAGGGTGATCGGCAAAGACCTTTTAAGACTTTTTTATTGAAAACGGAGTCTCGTATAGCCGGGGAAGTAGCGAATATCTACAGAACAGCTACTGTGCTGAGTTTAGTGATGCAGATAATAGCGTCCGTAAAATCGAAATAAGAAAGTTACAAAAATAACTCAAGAAATGAAGAAGATCGGTCAAAGATCCCAATTAGAAAACTGTACACTATACATAATGAAATCACAGGAAAAAAATTTATGGAGTTATTTGTAAATTGGTAGAAATATTTGCCATTAAAATTATGAGCTTTCCGCGACTCATAAGAGATTAACTTTATTACTTCAAGTCTTCCCACCACCGAAGTGGGTTTTTTATATTTTATATTTATTATTTTTGTTTGTCATCGTCGTTGTTTAACTTCTTCATCGTCCGTAGCGCGCCTAGAGCGTTCAAATGAAACTTTTGCAGGGGGCCGTAATGCGCTTCAAGCGTTCTTCTATATTTTAAAACTTTTAAAAGTTTAAAACGCTTTGTAAATGTTAATTTTTTTGTGTTTGTTCTAATGCAACGAAAAACAAATTTTAGCGGAAAGGAGAAGACGGCGAAAGGGTTAACTCAGAAAAAATTATATAATATATACCAAGATTATGTTGTTCAATTTCATGCCGAATCTTTTTTATTAAGTCTTGGAAAGTTCATAATTTCCATCGCGAATATATCGTCAGTTTTAAAAATTACAATTTTACCTGACACTTTTTCTTATGTTTTTTTTATGGTATAGCGTACATTTTTCTAATTGGACTTTTTGGCCTATATCCTTCATTTTTTTAGTAATATTTTTATAATTTCCTTGTTTGGTCGATAATGCAACTATAACTTGCCTCAAAAAATTCAGCATAGTCACATTATCGTAGGCACGCGTTACTACCCTGGCTATACGAGACACTGTTCTGAATTTAAAGTACTTAAAATGACTTTACAGATTTTCCTGTATATTCGTTTATTTAATTATAAAGTTACATTATGACTTTTTTTCCTCATAGATCTTTTAACTAAGAAATAATGAAAGAAGCTTTTCAAAAAATGTAATACAATGTGTATCATAATTCGTGCAAATTTTAAAAATTCGCACACATACACACACACAAAAAGAATGCTAAAAAAATTTTGGTTTTCGTGAATGTGATCAGGGGGACGTTGTTCATTTTTTTCATGTATGATAAGAAAATTTCAATCCTTTTAGCATAAGCTTTTGTATTATATCTCATGTTCTTAAATATTGTCGAATATAGGGGACATTTCCCTAATGAAGTAATTCTACACTGTTCGTGAGCATATAACCCCGTGCTCCTGTTTGCGAAAAATAAAAGCTTCTACGCAAGAAAAATCGGGAAACAGTTTTCTTGACTAGTCATCCATTTATTAAATAAAGCCACACCTTATTTTTATACAGTTTCCGATAAGCACGGTTACGAATATTTCTTTAAAACAATAAAAATTACTTTCTTCATAAACTACTAATTTCATAAGAAACTGGCTGGTTTTCCATGTGATCGTAAAAATAAATTTGCTCTGTTTTACCTCGCGTGCTACTCATCGCTCACACTCACGTGAATGTCTATTTTTTCTCAACTGCAAGCACGAAATCTTTTCTGCATAACTTTCAAGACAACGGGAATACACTGCTAGTTAGGGTAAAGAAGGGGAACTAATCCCGACACATATTCTGAATGACGTACAATATTGCCGCATTGTGGAAAGAGTCGAATCTCCATGGCCGAATGGTCATGGCACTGGTCTCGTGATCAAGAGACCTGGGTTCGAATCCCGCTTGTGATGATGCGGTTAATAGTATATGTAAATACTTAATTCCTTGATTTTATGTTTTCCTCTATTTCATGTACCAGAAGATACTGGACTTTTCTTTAGTTTACCAGACAAGTGTTCTGGACTTTTCTTACTGTCTCCAGAAGAGTATTCTGGAACTTTCTCTGCTTGAATAAAAGCTGAAGATTTGTCAGTTACTGTATTCTCAGTTCAGTTAATAAATTGGTTTAGCTCTACCTCTTGTATGTGTCATTGAGTTCTATACTATAGTTCTACGTGACATTTGGTGGAGGCGCCGGGTAGCGATTCCAGTCAGCGTGGAAACGAATTTACGAAGAAGCAATCGCCTTAAAAGCCTTGAACCAGAATTTGAACTTTATTTCCCACCACCCAGAAAGACTAGGAAAATGCCTGTGGAACCGGAGACTAAACCGGTCATCCTGACAATAGCCGACCTCACGCTTTTGAATTTATTGTTTTGCCGCAATGCAGTCACGATATCATCCTTGGTCGGGACTTTTTGGGCGCTTCTCAAGCTGTTATAGATTGTGGCCGTTCGGAGCTCTTGTTTCAAGACGTCATTCGAGAATCTCAAACTCCAGACACCAACCGTTTATTCACATTGGAAGATTATACAGTACCTGCTCGTTCTATCAAAAAGGTCACCGTCTTGGGCTGTAAGAACCTTCGAGCTATTGATGTAATAGTAGAGGGAAACAGGATGCTCCTCTTGAACAAGGAAGTTGCTATTCCGTCTACTATAGTTACGCTCCTGAATGGTAAAGTCGAACTATGGGTTGCCAACGGACAAGGGAAACCTCAGATCATCCCTAAAGGGATGTGCATCGGGTATGCCGAACCCTTACGCGAAGACTGCATAGATACTATAGACGAAGGATCGCTTTATTCCATGACCCCTTCAAAGGCAAAGTTGGGTGTCATCGACTGTACCACGATGATAGCTCTGGATTTGAGAATCAACCAAAAAGAAAGAATGTTGCACCTACTCCAGAGGTTTTCAGATATTTTCGATCTGAAAACCTCCAAGAAAGGATTTTCAAGAAAGGAAGTCAACTCAATGTTAAGCACCGAATAAACACAGGCGACCACTTACCTATCAGTCAGAGAGCTTACAGAGTGTCCCCATACGAACGCCGCATTATCAGTGGGGAGGTAACCAAAATGTTGGAAAGAGACATCATTCAACCATCAGAAAGTCCATGGTCATCTCCAGTCGTCTGTGTCAGGAAAAAAAGATGGAAGTTGGCGTTTTTTTGTTGATTATCGCTGACTCAACAAAATTACCAAGAAAGACTTGTATCCATTGCCGCGTATTGACGACACCTTGGATTGCCTGAAGGGGGCAAAATATTTTTCGTCTATGGATCTCTACTCCGGTTACTGGCAAATAGAAGTTGATGAAGCCGACCGTGAGAAAACAGCTTTTATAACACCTGAGGGATTATACGAGTTTAAAGTGATGCCATTTGGCTTATGCAATGCTCCTGCAACTTTTGAAAGGATGATGGATAATCTTCTGCGACATTTAAAATGGACAATGTGCCTTTGCTATTTAGATGACATTGTGGTGTTCTCAGAAACATTCGATGAACATCTTCAGAGGTTGAATACCGTCCTTCAGTGTATACAGAACGCCGGCCTTATCCTTAATCCAAAAAAAAATGTCGCTTTGGAGCAAAAGAGATAAAGATCTTGGGACACCTAGTATCCAGTGATGGCGTACGACCGGACCCAGAAAAAATAAAGGCCGTGAGTGACTTTCCCGTGCCTAGGAATATCCATGATATCAGAAGCTTTCCGGGACTTTGCTCTTACTATCGCCGATTTATCAAGGACTTTTGCCATAAAGCCGAACCTCCACAGTTTTTACTGAAGAGGGATACAAAATTCTGTTGGGGACCTGAACAAGTGGAAGCTTTTAATACATTGAAGAAAGATCTTACCTCCGATCCTGTCTTAGGCCTTTATGACGAAACTGTACGAACGGAACTTAACA
Source organism: Argiope aurantia (assembly GCA_026543865.1). Taxonomy (NCBI): domain Eukaryota; kingdom Metazoa; phylum Arthropoda; class Arachnida; order Araneae; family Araneidae; genus Argiope; species Argiope aurantia. The sequence goes on from JAPMOR010077138.1 coordinate 12,773, forward strand.
CCGATGCGAGTGGGTACGGAATCGGCTCAGTATTAGTCCAAATCCAAGATGGGAAGGAAAAAGTAATAGCTTATGCCTCGCGGACTCTGACGAAGGCTGAGAAAAAATATTCCACAACTGAAAGAGAATGTCTTGCGTCCATATGGGCTATAACTAAGTTTCGGCCATATCTCTTTGGAAAGGCTTTCAAGATCGTCACCGACCATCATTCCCTGTGTTGTAAGAAAGGACTGAAGGATCCCTCTGGAAGACTCGCTAGATGGGCGCTGCGACTACAAGAATACGACGTATCAGTGGTGTACAAAAATGGAAGAAAACACAAAGATGCTGATAGTCTGTCCAGAAACCCATTAAAAGTCGATGCTTCATGGTATGTGGATTCCATAGGTGCCACTTTATTCACTAATCTCTCAGAAGAACAGATGAAAGATCCGGTATTGGCAAAAATAATACTAGACCAACAAAGTACCAAAACAAGTTGGCTGGGAAACTTTGAAGTAGTCGAAGGAGTCCTCTACAAGACGAATTTTGATCCGTCCGGAAAGAAATTTCTACCAGTGATCCCGAAGCATTTACGGCTCGGTGTTCTAGAATCTCTCCATGACGACCCTACCGCTGGACATCTAAGATTCACTAGGAAGTATGATAGAATAAGAAAACGATTTCATTGGCCAGGTCTGTACAGAAATGTTCGAAGATATGTGATGCACTGCCGAGAATGTCAAAGGAGAAAGTTTATTCCTCAGAAACCACCGGGTCATCTCGTGCCTATTCCACCAGCTGCCGCTCCTTTCCATCGCGTCCGAATCGACCTGCTATGTCGATTTCCAAAATCTGACGACGGCAACAAATGGATTGTAGTATGCACCGATTATTTGACACGGTATGCAGTCACCAGAGCTTTACCGACGGCGGAAGCTACACAAATTGCCAAATTCCTATTAGAGGACATAATCCTGAAGCATGGGGCTCCACGAGTTATCATTACAGACCGTGGGCAAGTTTTTCAGTCCAATCTGGTGTCCGATATTAATCGACTATGCAATATCACTCATCGAATGACAACAGCCTATCATCCGCAAACAAATGGCCTTACGGAGCGATTCAACAAAACGCTAGCAGATATTCTTTCTATGTATGTTGATGTCGAACAGACGAACTAGGACCAGATATTGCCGTTCGTCACATTCACCTACAATACTGCCAAGCAGGAAACGACAGGTTTTACTCCCTTCTACCTCCTACATGGGCGAGAAGCTGAAACGCCGTTGGATACGATGTTTCCTCTCTGCCCCAATGAGTTCAGCCAAGAAGACGATTACGTTAGTCATCTGATCAATAAAGCAGAAGAATCGAGGAAATTAGCTCGTGCACGCACTCTCGAGGCTCAGTAGAAAGATCGCCGGCATTATGACTCCAAACTCGGATGGTGGCATATGAACCAGGGGATTTGATGTGGATATTTATTCCAGTTCGTAAAAAGGGGCTTTCCGAGAAGCTCCTCAAGAGGTACTTCGGCCCTTATCAAGTCTTGTGGCGGTTGTCCGACGTCACTTATGAAGTAACTGATTTCGATCCTACTTCTAGAAGGCGGAAACCGAAGGAAGTTGTCCACGTTTTACGCATGAAACCATAACATGACCCAGAAGAACAAGACGACCAACATTCTTATAAAATAATGGAGGTTCCGGAAAGAGACATTTCTCAAGAAACTACTCACCGTGAAGACACGACAACTTATACTGGCCCTGTGACTCGATCGAGAGCTAGAGCCACACAATGAAATGTCATAACATAGAGACGCTGTTCTTCTAAGGAGGGAGCAATTCCGCATTGAAGAAAGACAGTCGAATCTCCATGGCCGGGAGACCTGGGTTCGAATCCCGCTAGAGACAATGCGGTAAATAGTATATGTAAATACTTAATTCCTTGATTTTATGTTTTCCTTCATTTCATGTTCCAGAAGATACTGGACATTTCTTTGGTTTACCAGACAAGTGTTCTGGACTTTTCTTACTGTCTCCAAAAGAATATTCTGGAACTTTCTCTGCTTGAATAAAAGTAGAAGATTTGTCAGTTACTGCATTCTCAGTTCTCAGTTCATTTAATAAATTGGTTTAGCTCTACCTCTTGTATGTGTCATTGAGTTCTATACTATAGTTCTACGTGACAATATCAGGAAGATATTGTAATAATAATATCGTCAAGCATTTTGCGCTAATAAGGAAAAGTAATCGAAAGAAGTTGTCCACTCGTCACATTGAGACACTTTGTACAAATCAGACTACAAGCTGGAGATAAATTCGTCATTAAAACCTGCAGCATGCTGCTGGTACTAAATTGAACATCAGTGGTTTAACTTTTCTAAAACAATGATGATATTGCATTGAGAAAATTTCCCACAGACGCTCAAAAATAGCCCATGAATAGGATACTGAATTTAGTACGATGTTTTGAAGAATCAGCAGAGTTTGGAGGATCGTTCACGAAGCTGTTGACCATTTTAGAGGGCGAACCGCCTCCATGATTTAAAAAGTGTCATGGAAGAATTGACATTCTAGACACCCTCGGGGAGTAGTAGTGCTCGGAAACCATGGAATCATGGTTCTGTGTCCGTACAGGACATATACATTTCACCAGATTTTATCGAAATGTACAGATGAAAGACTAATCTTTTCTACATGCACGCTGCTAAAAATGGAACATAACACACAATGGTTGCTGAGCGTTATGTGGTTGGAAAAAGCTTAGTTTTCACTGCATATTGGTTTTAGTACCCAAAACAGCTGTATCTTGTTTGCATGAAACACTTGTGTGTACCAAAATAAGCCACTGAATCCTCCTCATGTGATTGTCTGATGTGGTTTTACATGCTTTTCATTCTGGATCCTTTTTTTTTTTTGAAGAGCCGTGTTCGTAATCCGGCTAGAAAGCCTGTACAATTTACAAAACGTTATGTTACTCTTTTGCGTGATCATGCTGTCATCACCACCGAAACATTTAGAAGACTCTAAATTGTACAGTGTGAAAGAAAACATGAAAAAAATGCATCTCTACATCAGATAAAGAGGTCTCAACAAATGTGAGAGAAGTGACGGGTTTCCTTTGTGTAGAAAATTGGAAGGAAACAGTTAAGGAAGAAATTGACAACAGGAAGCGAAATCAAACCTGGCAACTAGCCCCGAAACCTCCAAAAACCATAGTTGTCAGTTATAGATAGTTGTTACGTAGAAAATGTAACAAGGGGAAAATCGTCTTAAAGTTCAAGGCCAGATTAGTTTCAAAGGGTTACTCCTAGATTCCTGGTTTTGATTTAGTTATAGATTTTTCAGCAGCTATTAAAACTAATTCGTATTCTGCTGGCACTTGCTGTTGAGAGATAATGAGCTGCATCAGATGAATATTAATTCAACTCACTTCAATGGCACTCTGAACGAATATATATAGAACATGACTCACCCTGAATGCACTGCTGAAGAAGAGAATGAACATCTAGTTTGCCATTTGAAGAGAAGTTTATATAGGTTCTGACAATCAGAACTTGAATGCGATTGATGTTTAGATGAGTTCCTGAATAATTTGGAGCGAAATGCTCGATTTCAGATCCATACATTTATTATAATGAAGAAAGAGAAATAATTGGAGTATATATTGACGATTTGATGATCCTTTGAAAGTTATTGGCAAAATTATTTTCAAAAACAAAATGAAGCAACACTTTAAAGCTAAAGATTAAGTGAATAAGAACATACACTGGTGTGCAAAACTTAAGCAACAATGCAAATTTTAAGCAGATAGCCATGAAATTGCAGAAAAGAAGTTCTTGCGATCAGTACAATGAACACGTAATTCAAGAGAAAGCAATTCAAGAGAATTCGTATGCAAATATCAGGAACAAAACGTCACAGGCGACGTGAGCGTACGCAAAACACGTGCGGAAGGCGCGCGCAGCTCAACACTACAATAAAAGGAAGGACGGAGACGCAATTAAAGACATTCGCTGCAAGTGCACGTGAGTTAATTCATGAAATATGGCTAGCAGAAATCACCTGGACGATTTCACACGTGGAAGAATGATCGGAAAGCTGGAGGAGGGGCGTAGTGTGACCAGTGTAGCTGAAGAGTTCGGAATCAACAAAAGTGTCGTTTCGCGCGCTTAGAAAGCCTTCCAAACAACAGCTACAGCTGTGAGAAAGGTTGGTGGTGACCGCTCCAGGAAAACAACTGCAGTGGATGGCCGACATATCGTCCTGCAGGCGAAAAGAACCCGAAACCAGTCAGCAAGCGCCATTGCTCAGCAACTGTATGCAGCAACGGGGCGACAAGTGTCGCGTTTTACTGCGTCCAGACGCCTTCACAAAGGTGGCCTATTTGCCCGCCGTCCTTAACGCTGCATCCCTTTGACAGTTTCCCACCGGCGGCACTGTTTAGAGTAGTGCAGGGAGCACAAAAACTGGACATCTCATCAATGGAGTCGTGTCCTCTTTACAGATGAGAGTCATTTTAGTGCCACAAGTCATTCCCAACACCCAGTTGATTTGGAGAGAGGTCGGGACATGGTTTCATCCCAGTAACATCACGGAGAGAGACCGTTTCGGTGGTCCTGGAGTTGGGGGAGTCTGGGGAGGCATTATGATGAACGGGCGGACTAAGCTCCACGTTTTCGACAGAGGTTCTGTAACTGGAGATCGCTATTGTCAGGAGGTGATCCTTCCCCATGTGTGTCTGTTCCGAGGTGCCATTGGATCAGACTTCGTTTTTATGGATGACAATGCACGGCCACACAGGACTCATGCTGTTGAGGAGCTCCTGGAAAGTGAAGATATCACTCGAATGGATCGGCCGGCGTGCTCCCCTGATTTAAATCCGATAGAACATATGTGGGATGCTTTGGGGAGACGCCTTGCGGCATGATTACATCCTCTTGGGAACACCCGACAACTTGGGAAATTATTTGGGAAAAAGTAAGTTAAAGGATACAAACTGTTCATATTTTGACACAAATTTTGTAATGCCTAACTGAAATGCAGGAAACGAACAAAACATTAAGGCAAATAGTAGGCCTAATTCTTAAGAAATTTGACTCTAAGTGATTTTGATTACACAGATATAATCAGGAACAGCTGCAGCAATTGTGGTCCGTTACATACTGACGAAGCAATGAAACGCTCTTTTCCTGGCACAACTTATATTTTGCATTCAACACATAAGAGAATCGCAGCAGACGCCCTCTTCTAATGTTGCCAATGGCGTGCAAGATATTAGATTTTTACTTTATTTACTCACTCCTAATTTATTAGTTGTTAAATATCACTCGAAATGGATGCCAAATTAGGCTTGCTTCAGAACATTTCTGCTAAATATTTATAAAAACGAAAATAATGAGGATTATTCTTAAACAAATTTTTGTTTACATACTATTAAAGACAAAGAACGGGAGCCAAGACGATCATACTCCTCGTCCCCTCTTTCATTTTCACTCGTCTTATTTACCATTATAAGGTAAAAAAAAAAGTGTCATCCTTATGTTTCCCAAGAATGGAGTAGGAGATCTTACTTTTCTGCCATCGATTACAGATACACTATAATCTTCAATTATGCTCCTTCGCCAAAGTTGAAGATCTTAATCTATTTCTTGAGAAATGTGATATTATCAACAGCTTTTATTGCAATCCTAATTTCTGTATTTATTGAAGCCATCCAAAATCTGGGCATCTGGCGAATGTTTTGCCCTATGCCATGATTTTATTAGACTTCGTGAAAAACCGGATAATCATTTTATATCTAACCCAATCTTTTGATTAATATCAAGTTTTTAGAAAGACAAGAGTACGAGTTGAATTATTTTGAATTAAAATCCCCATGGCAAATGTAATCCTCGCTATTTTTTATTGCAATCTTAAAAGGCGTTTATGACCATTGCTTGGCGCAATAGCCATTGGATGGCAATAAAAGATGGCGGCATTTGGGCATGATTTTGAACAATTGGCATGATTTTACTATATTTAGCGAGAAATTGGACCCTAATATTAATTGCTATTTTGATAGTAAAGAAAAGCTCCTCCATATCTGTTAGGAACAATTTATTTTGTTATTATTAAAGAGCATTATCAGGGAAATGGACCTCACAGAGCTCTTTATTATAATACATCATTCAACAACTTATATTAGCAACTTCCAAAACTCAGGAATTTGTCAAGTGGAAAAGGATTATAAATGCAGCTGCATCCATTATTTGCTTATGTTTATACACAAGCTAGAACTGCAAAAGACTTACAAATATAGGATGCATCTATTATAAATATAGAGTTATGGCTTGTTTATCTTGTACTTTCCTTTTTTCACAGGTCATTAGTCACAATTAGTCATAGTTTATTGTTCTTTTTCATTTTGCTTATTTGTCTTGTCCCCCTTTTCTTCTTCTTCCTTTTTTTCCTGAGATTTTTTGTGTTCGCTCCAAATATGTCCAACATAAATTCCTGGTATGAATGCTGCGATAGCCGTTAGAACAAGCGTAAATTTTCTTTCTTTACTCTTGGTTATTTCGTTGCGAGGAATTTCGCTTGAGAATCTGACATTCTGTCTTGTCAAAGGCGAGATCAATTCTTTTCTCACCAGCTGGAATAAACGCGAAGTCATCCTATACGCATTAAAAAAAATCTGCTACATAAAGTATCTAATAGAAATTTGTTGTTATTATTATTTCTTTTCCTAAATTTATTTTTCAGTAGTGAACTTCTATTCTGTTGCCATTTTTTCGGAAAAAAATGGCAAAAAATGAAATAAAAAAATTAAAAGAATTAAACATCAAGCATACAAAATATTAAAAATAGATAGATTTTTATTTTTTAAAAAAAGTTAGATATAAAATTTGACTAAAGCTTGGCATTAGCATCAAACATTTTTTATATTAAAGCCTCGTTCATAATATTTGCTAGTTTACTGTGATTTTTTCCTAACAGTTGAACTAATTTCGTTAGATGTTACTTATTTCTGAGGAAGTAAATCTTTTTTTGTTGACAACTAAGGGACTAGAGATGAACTATTGAGCTGCAAACATATATTAGATCACTGTAATTCAGAACAGCATTTGAAACTCCTCTCACTCATTATTATCTTTCAAGGAAAAAAACACAACTAAAACACAATTCATTCATTTTATAAAAAAATTATTATTATTTAAAAATTATTAAAATTTTTTAAAAAATCTGAAGGCAAAACAGGAATAATAAAATCGTGAGATTCTGTTAAAATAAATTAAAATTTTATTTAGATTCCATCTTAATCTGTAAATCTTAATTTAAATTCCAGCTTAATCTGTAAGTAATAATTTGTGACAGATCTCAAGTTTAAAGGGCAAAAACATACACCGAAATTCCTTTGTCCAGCTTGTTGCATTTTTACATAAAGAGTCCCAAACACAAAAATGGTCAAACTGGTAGATAGTTAAAACATTGAAGATTTTGTCCACAATTTGAAATAAATCTATAATTTTAGTGTAAAGCTTATAGAGTAGATTTCCACCATCTCATTCTGTTTCCAAGTAGTCATGTTCGCAGATAACACGACGTCGAAATTAAATATTTTCATAAAGAGTATGCCTTTTTATTATATAACTTAATATGAAACAGTGAAAAAAAATACATCAAAACTATCCTAAAAATGATAAATTTGTGAAAACGAAAGAAGCCACCAGATTCACATAAAAGTTATGAGTGCAGAAAGAATGTATTTGCATATTAATGATTTAAAATGTTTTGAAAAGGACTCGCAATGTTACAAAAAGTTCCCTTATAGATTGGCCCAATGGTCGTGCTTTCTGTTCAGAAAATTTTAAAGGAATGAATTAAATTTTTTTTTGAGAAGAGAAATAAGTTGTAATAGTTTTTAAATTAAAATAAAGTTATTCAATTGACTGACATCTTTTCCAGTATTAAGAATGACAACTTTTTTTGTGATTATTTTGATATATAGATGAAAAAAGGAACAAAAATTTTTCTAATGGATTGCTTTTTTAGTGGTGCATTCTTTTCAGAAAATTTTAAATTAACGATTTAAAATTTTCTGAAAAGAGGGCACATTGTAAGAAAACTTTTCCTTGCTAAGTAATGATTAAACTTTCATAGACAATTGGTTCCTAATACTTTAAAAAGTAGCAAACACGGCAACGCCGATCAAATTTTTCAGGTTGCATCTCTAACCAAATTAAGCCTGGTCGAATCAAGCATTTATAAGCTACTTTATAAGATTTCTATCTATATAAATTGCAAACGTCCTATTTTAATTAAACCACATCCAGCTACACTAAGTAATAATTTGAGTTTTTACACCTATTTATAGAAAACGAATGAGTGTGCTACTTGACCACCCTGTTGTACATTTTGGATCCAAAAAGAGAACTTTTCCCGTCATTGGCAACTTTCACAGAAAGCGCGAAATCTAGCCTTAATTGGCAGACGACATTCCCCTGCTGCAATTTCGGTCGGCTGAGGTCACTTCCGGTTTTTAAGGTCACCACGAGGCTTTAGGGTACATAAAAAAAATTCCATGTAAGGGAGGGTGACAAAAAGTAAGATGGAAAGAACTTGAAATACCTTCTCCAGTCGTGAGCAGCTCCTCGCGCGAGTTTAGAAGTGGAGATTCGAAATTTTTGCTGGCGCGTGTCTGAGCTGCTGCCACTCTAGAGAAGTAAGTTATTTAATATTTTATCTTTTGAAGTAAACTGTCTAGAAAACTCGAGAGAAAAAAAACTGTTTCAAGTTTTGTTTTTTTTTCCCTTCAAAGATCATTTAGAAATTAGTAATATCAATAAAAGTTTTATGTGAAAAATGTGTTGGTGAGAAATAGCAAAAATTGTTTATAAATTATATTCATTTATAAGTATTATTCTGATGTATTTTAAAATTTGGATATTTAAATACGATATACGTCATCTATCATTTATTAACATGCATTATACATGAATTACATTTAATAACATGCATTACATCTCCGATTCAAACTTTTTTTTTCTATATAGTAAGTAGAATAAAAAATAAACAATGATTAGAGGGATTAATACTTTTGGGGATTACATTCAAAATTAATTAGAAAATTGTCTCTTAATTATCATAAATATTTAAACAGTATAATTAATGCTTCATTTTCGATTTATGACATCACAAATAATCCGTTAATATTCAACAAATTTTGTTCATTTTATATTATAAATCTTTTAAATCAAATTAAAGATTATTTTTAAAACGATTTTTAATGTTTTTTAATCTCGTATTATTTTCCCTATGAAGCAGCATGTGGTCTATTTTTGAACAAACCTTGTAGTTTTAAAACATGGTCAGACGACGAGCTTGATGCTTGAATAAGCACCTCGTCAATGCTAAATTTTTAAAAAAATTATCAAATTTTCTGTCATACCCGTAGAAGGAAGTTTACTTTCGATGTCACAGGAAATATGAATTTTACATATAAATTCGATAGATCTTTAGAGGAAAAAAAAATGAAGCCCTCGATACTAATTTAATTAGGAAGTTTAATAGGATTAATTAAATAGGAGGTCTTAAATTGGAGTGATTACTTGTTAAACAATATGTTCGAGAAAATATTAAGACAAATTACAAATTTTACAAATTTTAAATAAGAATTATTCCTTTATTAATAATAAATGCCTTTTATAAGATTTAGATCACATATTGGCTAATTTAATCGAAATTCGTTGATAATTTAGAATTCAATAATTTAAATTTTATATCATTCACTTTTTCTAAATATTCACAGAACTTTATTCGAAAGATCTCAAACATTTATTTGATAGTAGAAAACGGAGCGTTTGCTTAGCAAAATGACTTTAGTTAAAGTAAGTTTTATGCTTACACAAAGAATTTCCTGCATTCTAATTGTAATCATTTAAATAATGTCCAAATACAAATGAAATTGCTATTAGTAAGACATTTTTAATACATTAGAGAAATCATTCCATTTTAATTTAGTTTAGTTATATTAACGTTTTAAAGCAGCACTAGGGATGGAACTCGTAAATTTGTACCGCGGTCAGATGACGAGGTTTACACATTAGCTAGTACCCCCCTCTCCAAGCTAAGACACCTCACCAGCGGGAGGACGTTTGGTCCCGACGTATTTAACGTGCACCAGACCCACTTACACGATGGTTCTTCGACGAAATCCGCTCTCAAGTCGGAAACCCTCCGGTTCGGAAGCCGAGACCTCTCTACTTTACTCTAAGAAATAATTCAAAGTTAATACATTCGTCAAAAAGGATTTCTATTTATATCATGCTTTAAGTAAATATAAAATTTGTACAAATCTCTATCGAAAAATAATATATATATGGATAATGACGAGAAAGTTATATTTCTTTGCCTTAGGTATTAAATGGAAACTCTGAATATTATAATAAATCCTTTGTTAACACACATAAAATCCTTCAAAAATCTTTGATTTCGATTAAGTTAGTATTTAATAATATGCAGAATTAATTCATGCATATCAAAATTTACAATTAATTACGTTTAATTGTATATTCAGTAATCTGTGATAAAGGTAAACATAATATAAAGCTATATGTAAAAAGCTAAGTATGAAAATATTTGCTATGTGTAAAACGCTATATGTATAAAAGCTATATGTAAAAAGTGAAAATATGAAATATAAAGCTATGAATTACACAAAAACTCAAAGATATCATTGAAAGATGAATTAAAGCATTTTGAATTATTCCATGACATATAAAATTGCACTTTATGTATATATATACGAAATATTTTGGCGTTAGATATTTTGTAAATTCGTCTTCCTCGCTTTTATTGATACGGAGGTGTCATTGATTTTGTCGAAGTATCTAATTCGTATACCCAAAGAACTAAATCACAAAGGTTATTATTTTTTTTATCTCATTGACGCTTTGAGATATGAAAATATAAGATTTAGTTGTTAAAAAATATTCTTCCACAGCTTGCACTTCATATTGCTATCGTCAAAAGTATTGGCAGATCTGCTTCAAATAATTTCAAAGTAAAGAAATAAATTTCAGAATGTGTGTTAAATATATGAAACTGATGTTATTATATCTAAACCATCATAAGGCATAGCATGTGATCTCGGTGGCCTGGTGGTAAAATCTCGGCTTCGAAACCGGAGAGTTTTAGATTCGAGACTCGATTCCATCGAAGAACCGCCTTGCAGGAAGGTCTAGCGCTAGCCCAAATCCGTCGTGTCCAAACGACTTCCCTCTGGTGTGGTGCAAAAACTTGGAGAGGGCGCGTATCCCAGGTGCCGACCTCGTCATCTGACTGAAAATTGCGATGTCCCTCCCCAAAAAGCCCTAATGTTGCTTTAAAACGGAACGTTAATGTCATTAAACTAAACTACACTTAAAACATAGTATAGATGCTTCTTACTTATAATTTCAATGATAGGACCTTTGATCTTTAATGAAAATCATTTCCAGTTTTTCGCATTCAAAAGCATTCGTTCAAATTCCAAGAAAGCACTCCTTTAGAATAATGCCACTGATCTTTTCTAATGAAGAGAAGTCTGAACGAGAGAAAATAAACTTTCTGATTTATTTACATCTACCCTAACTCCACTGTCTTTCCCTCCGTCTTCTAACAACACTTCTAATTAGAAAAGCTGCTAAATTCCGCTTTGTAATGAGTTCTTTCCAATCATTATTTTATCTGAGGATATATATCTCGGTTATATAAATCATAAATATAATTCATGATTCGATTTTCAAGAATATAGTTTCCCGTAATCCTTTTTACTGCTCAAAATTTTTAAAAAACCCCACTCTTTTCTGAAACACTTATGATGCCGTTATTGAAATATTTTGAAATTCTCTGTTATATCTTTTCACATAAATCCGAAGGATTTAAAATATCTTCTCCTTGTTTTCCATGCAAAAAAAAAAAGAAGTTATCTGAGGTTTTTTTTTTAATAATTTATTCTGTTTAACATATAAAATAACTATAAGTTTAGGCCCTACGATAACAACCACACATGCCTTATATCTCTAATTCGCAATTAGAAAAGCCTTTGAAAGCTTTCAATTTTAACTCCTTTTGGCTAAACCGTTTTAATTTTGAAAAATCTCGAGAACAAGAGCTCATTAGAAACTTAATTTCCTTTTAGATGCAATGAATGAGCGCCTTCCTCTCCCACCTCACCTCACCTCACCTCATTACTGAAGAACACGATTTTTACTTTGTCATATACAAATTGTAGACAGAGTATTCTAATCGTTAAAAAATTCGAATTTTAGGTTTCAAGAAATTTTAGACCTACCCGTGTTCAAAAAATAAATTTTGGTATTATGCCTGTTCGTCCGTCTGTGTATGACACAGATAAGTAAAAACCCTTTTGAGATAGAAAGATGAAATCCGGCATATCTTTGTATCAAATTTGTAGATTTCTATCAAATTTTGAGCACATTTCGTTCAGAGGAAGTCTGTCAGAACATGAGTTAGCGCACACTAACTACTACGTCCGGCTGTTCAAGTTGACAGGATAACTACAAAACAATGAGAGCTGGATGGATGAAATTCGGTACAGAGATTTAACATCTATAGTGTGGATACTTGTCAAATTTTGAGCCAAAGCGAAAAAAGGTTGAACGTTCTATCGGTCTACGCTTCCAAAATCATATAAACACGGTCATTTGAAAAGACAACTACACTGGTGTGCAAAACTTAAGCAACAGGTATGTTTTTTGCCATAACTTCACGAGAAATCATCTGAGAGACATGAAATTCAGAAAGGAGATACAGCATTTTGTTCTGAAAGAATGACGAAAGCATAGTTGCGCAGAAATGAATACAATGCATACAGTATGGAATCAAACAAAAAAAAAGGCTTTATTGAACTCATAGTATCGTTACACATGATTGTCAGTCCAAGAGGAAGAACAGCAAGAAGATGTTCCTTAGTATGGGATATGCCCTCCCCTTACTGCAATGGTTGCTTCGCACCGTCTCCCCATACTCAGCACCAGATTGTCCAACAGTTCTTGAGGTAAGAGTGCCCATTCCTCAATCAGCATCTGTTTAAGTTGTCGGGTGTTCCCAGGAGGATGTAATCGTGCCGCAAGTCGTCTCCCCAAAGCTTCCCACACATGTTCTATCGGATTTAAATCAGAGGAGCACGCCGGCCAATCCATTCGAGTGATATCTTCACTTTCCAGGAGCTCCTCAACAGCATGAGTTCTGTGTAGCCGTGCATTGTCATCCATATAAACGAAGTCTGATCCAATGGCACCTCGGAACCGACGCACATGGGGAAGGATCACCTCCTGACAATGGCGATCTCCAGTTACAGAACCTCTGTCGAAAACGTGGAGCTCAGTCCGCCCGTTCATCATAATGCCTCCCCAGACGACAACTCCATGACCACCGAAACGGTCTCTTTCCGTGATGTTACAAGCGATTCCCAACGCCAGTTGATTTGGAGAGATGTCGGGACACGGTTTCATCCCATTGCACACCAGTGTATTTAAATATATCAATGTAATTCTATGTTAAATTATTTTTTGCCATTTTGTTGAGGAAAAATGCACTTAAAACACGAATTCGATAATTGGCCCGGGATTAAAACTCGCCAAACACTAAAAAAACTCCTCAAGGATCGCTTGATAGATTCAGTAAAAATGCCAAAAGGTAAATAGTTCTTAACTAATTCCATGCAAGGCGTCCTATAGGATAACACCTTATCACAGAGAAAGTTTTGGGAGGACCACTCCCGTTGGTTTTATTAGGCTTGAAATGTTTTATTTGGCATTTCTAAATTAGGTGAAATAATTATTTAATAGCAGAAGTAGTACAATTGAAAGAAAATTCTCACAATTTTTAACTCTCAAATGATGAAACATACGTATTTATAAATAGAGAGACAAAAATTTATTTTACAGAAGAGAGTTTTAAATAGTAGTCACAAAAAATATCAGGTAATAATAAAAACAAAATTCTCATGTCAGGGAGCAGCAACGTTACAGAAATTCAAAAAAATATTCTAGTTTTAAACAATAAAAATATTTATGAACTCGGATGAAAAATATCCAGTATTTGGAGCGTTGGTGTCATTTTTACTTGATTAAGGATTATTAATCAAATAAATGCTTTATGATGTTGATTGGATAATGGAGACTTGTTTTGCATCAATATATATTGAAACATGTTAAATTCTGATATGAACACCTCATAAGGCCTCAGATCTAAAATGAATCAGAAATCACTTTTCAAATTCCTATGGGTTCATTATTATTCAAATTAGAAAATGAAAGTAACATCTTTTGAGTGAAGTGGACATTGATAAAATAATTATCATCGCCTTTTGCCAATGTTCCTGGCACATGTCCGAAAAGCAATTCTTTACTTAATTTGCTTATTTTATTGAATTCGTTGGCAGCGGTTTAAATATAAGTTAGTATTTGTTATCAGTACTACTGATTTTTGAATATTATTAAACTTTTTTACTACTTTTAAATGTCTTAATGTTTCTTTTTATATAATTAAGTATTAAATTGTCTTTTAGAAACCAGTTCCAAATAAAGAAAAACCTAACATTTTTGTTCATATGATTATCATTGTTCATTAATCCTTTTATTTTATTTCTTTATAAATATTAAAGTAGATCCTAAAAGTAAAATTCAGCAAATTATAAAATTTCACCGGATAGCAATTTTAACAAGAAAGTATTAATGAATAAATGCCTCTACTTTTATTACTTATTTGTCCCAAATGTTTTTTAAATTTTCATATGATAAATTTCTTTTACTTTAATTATTGTTGAGTTTCAAGGTTGTTCCTTTCTTTCCTCCAAAATATCAAATTAAAAATAAACATCAGCATATTTCCGCAATTGGTAACAAGACTGAATTCAAACACGCGAGCGGTGTAGATTCCAGGTATATTTCCAATGAAATGATTTATTATAATATTTCCTAGTAGAGGGCAGCACCACAATTCATTTAGAATATATTTCTTTCATTGGATTTTTCAATAATTCTAAAATGTATATATGACTGAATAGAAAATCATTACCTGATGATTTTCAGGCAGTGTGGAAAATTTTAAAATGAGGTAAAAAAATGACTGCGAATTAATGATAATTTTTCATAATTTGGACAAGAAGAAAATTTTCAATTGCAGGCGGAAAGTGTCTTTTTAAAAATTCTTTTTGAATATTAAAATAGATTAATGAGTACTAAGTTATATTATTGGTAGCTAAATGTACTTCAGTAAAATAATAATGCCTTTATTA
The DNA here is from genome assembly GCA_026543865.1 of Argiope aurantia. Taxonomy (NCBI): domain Eukaryota; kingdom Metazoa; phylum Arthropoda; class Arachnida; order Araneae; family Araneidae; genus Argiope; species Argiope aurantia. The sequence continues at coordinate 28,043 of JAPMOR010077138.1, forward strand.
GTCTAGGAATAATTTGTGAAAGGAATATTAAATGAAATTTCAACAAATTGAACCAAAGAAATTTTTTTAAGAGAGTTTTTATTGTAATTATTGGCAATTGTTTTACAAACATCGACATTTGAATGATATTCACTATCATTTTATCTATCTATCTATCTATCTATCTATCTATCTATCTATCTATATCTATATATATATATATATATTAAGGATTACATTGTAGTATTAATCTAATTAAATATACTGTAGCATTCAATTGTTAATTTGATTAATATTTATATTTACATCAAAAGAAAAATTGATACAGATGAAAAAGAAATTTTCAAACATTGTAAATGCGCATAAGCTAAATCAACATAAAAATTAATAGCTCTTTCCTGTTTTGAAACTATTAAGTAAAAAGTAAAGGTTTAGTTCTAATGAGAGATGTTAATTTTTTGCGATTTCAATGAAATTAAATAGGAAGAATTCGGCATATTTCAAAATAATTACATTAAATTTTTGATTATTTGTTTGCATTTTTCAAAAGAGATATATATTTTTTTTTAAAATGATGTTACTACTATTTTTTATGCTACTCCGACATTCGTTATTCGGTTTTGGACGCTATTATTTTTGAATTAATAAAAATAATAAATCTAAATTTTTTTTTTCTGTACTTCTTCATCACGATTGAGATTAAGTGGAAAAATATTCCACTCTATTTAAAAAGTCACTCACAAATTTTTACTTTTTCTTGTACAAAGCATAGAATTTACCGAAAATAAAGGAAAAAAACATGTATAGAAATAAATGTCATATCACTAAAAAGCAAATTATTTGATTTTAAAAAGTGTAAAAACAGTTTTTGTATACTAATATACTTCGAAGTGATTGACTAAACACATTAATATTTCGATTTATTTTGAATTTGCTAATTAGTTTGAAGTTACGAATACTGCTACCCTATAAAAAACAATGGATCAAAACTCTAGGTTTAAATGTCTGTTCTATAATATTGAATGATTTTTTGAATTATGTTTGTCATATAACACAATTTATAGTTGGTATCCAGTCTATGCATTTTCTCCAGCTAAATAATACAAATTTATTTCCCAGGTTCAATAATCAAAGTAGCTACAATTAGAAAATTGCATTATACTAGTGATTCTGTAACACTGTGTGTAGCGTTTGCAATGGACATAAGGATTGCAAACGGAAGGAAACATTAGCTTCGTAATAGTCAATCATATCTTTATTTATTCTAATCACTTGGCTGGTAGGAAAAAAAATCAAGAATTCAGTTCAATATTCCTTATAATACATAAAAATTGATAAAAATATAAAAATATGGAAAATGAAAACTAATAAACTTAAATATTATGTTTTTAACCATTTATCTTGTATTATTTTGTCTGTAATCTAATCGAATACTTTCTTTTTTAGTTGAGTAAATGATACTTGAGTTTAGTTGAGTAATGCATAATACTTGAGTTATTATACATTCTAAAAATTTTTTAAATTGAATTATAGCCTTAAAGAAAACTTAATTGTTTCTTAAAAGTGTAAAAAGGGTGAAATCGGGAATATGGGAAAGTACATATATGGCATATAGGAAGGTCAATTAAATGACAATAGTAATTAAAATGATCAATCCCCAGCAAGCTATCACTCATCGAGGAAATCATATTGATTTGAATACCAAAACTGAAATTATTTTCCTTTAATGAAATTAAATTTATATTTGTTTGAACGTACATCCTTTCTTGTTTCAGACTGATGATGTATCTAACTTTCATACGATTTTGTATAATGTGCATGGTGTTGATATCATATGCACATGCGTTCCAGAATTTCACAGGGTAAGTTGTCGACAAGACATTTTATCATCTCGTAATCTCTATGCCGTGCTAAAACAATTTATACGAATTCAATGAAGGCAATTTTTTTTATGAGTTTTAGTTTGTAATGATAGCTTTTAGTTAGAAAAATCACCTACATTTCACTCTTATCAAAAATATATTAACAGAAAAAAAAGGAAAAAAGCCTCGCTAGGATATTGAAAGCTGCTTTATATTCTACAGCACTATCTTTAACCTCAAATGACTGCGATTAAGAGGAGATAAGAAAACGCTCTAACGAAGAATTAAAATAGGAAGCAAAGACTAAAAGTTGCATTTTTTTCGTACCCAGATATTTTATTAATTTTCAAAAATAGTGAAATAGAAAAAACAAACAAACAAACCATTTTGGAAAGTTTAATTTATCATTCATTATTATAAATATTATGGAATCTTAAAACCATTTTTTGAAGAAAAGTCATCACCAAATGAACTCATTTCTATGAAGTTTAGATGTAATCAAATTTATCGACTAGCCGATAATTATCTTTAAAATTGCATGTTGTCAATGAGAGCGCGCATCAGTAAATCTCCTACATATGAGGAAATAGGAAAAAAAAAATCAATTCAAAATTTCTATTTTTACAGATTTGAAATAGTTCAACTTAATTAAGAGTGTGTAAAACATATTTCCGTTTCTCTTGATTTGTAATGGGAATAATCCTAATTTACTATTAAGAAAGTGATACATTGTAAAATATACAAATTTCAAACCTGGAAAGAAAAGAAAAGAAAGAAATAGAAAGATTTCAGATAATTCAGATTAGCAAATACTGAAGAGTTATCTTAACACACTAGCGATGCTCAACGCGCTCCCAGGGCCAGCATACTTTCGAACGCTCAGAAGCATGCTGGGCAAGTAATAGGACGCAAATATGAACATTTTGAATTTGTATTTGGGTATTATATTTACATAAAACATTCTTAAATATTACTTATTATATATATTTCTTACTCTATTTATTATATAAGATATTCTACATTTTAAAAAGCTGTTTCCTTACAAATTAAAACACTAACGTTGAAATAACAAGATATACAATAACAAAGCACTTCATAAGGTGCGGTAAAAAATCGGCACAGACATACTGGCCGATAGCTTCTGCATTCTTGGAATGTTATTTTTCTAATCATTTCTCATAAGAATGCGAAAGGCTTTGTTACCCTGGTAAAGTAACAAAGATATTTGCCTCTGTTTGGTTGTGCATCGATTCAGTCGAAAAAGCATGAAAAAGAGATATCTCGTCACATTCGGCCTGCTAAAAACGGGAAATCTTGTGACCCGCACGCAATGTGTTAATACTAAAGTTTCACGGAAAATGCAGCTAAAGTTATAATTGGTTTAGTTTAGTTATATTAACGTCCTGTTTGAAAGCAATGCTAGAGTTGTTTTGGGGCGGACCTTGTATTTTGAACCATGGCCAAATGATCAGGACGACACCTGAACTGGCACCCCTTTCTCCAAACTTCCACACCACACTAGTGGGAGCACATTTGGCCCCGACGGATTTAATGTACACCAGACTCACGTATACGATGGTTCTTCGGTGAAATCGGGTCTCGAACCTGAAACTCTCCGGTTCCAAAGCCTTATCACCTGGCCACCGCGGACTATAGAAATTTTGAGATTGTTACTTTTAGAATTGTATACGTTGCATTAAACATCACAAATACTTAAACAGCTATTATAAAAAATCTATTCTTAAACAGCTCTTTCTTCTTTCAGTCACAGATTAATCGGAATGGTTCCACGAAATCAAGAGGAAGTGAAGGCACTTCGAGATTTCATGGACGATCCGGAGGTACTCCACGGTACTTCTTTATATTTACATTTATTGATCTTATAATTTAAATTATTGATTTTTTTTATTTATAATTTCAATAATAAGTAGCAAAAATATTCCTTTTTGAAAGCAATGTTAATTGTTATTTCCAATTTTCTTACCTTCGTTTGTGAATATTTTACAATATATTAAGCCTCACAATACATCTTTTTTGTGTAATATCGACTATGTGACATGTTTTTTGAAAAAATAAATCCTTAACCGGGCGACATGAATCTTTCAACCTTCATTATCTTCAGAATACTAAAATAATCACCTTACCTGTAATGCAAATGCAGTCGATTCGATGCATGACAATATTCAAATTTTAGTTATATTAACTCCCGTTTTAGCAACACTGGAGCTATTTTGGGACGGATCTCGTCATTTTGAACCATAGTCAGATGATGATGACGACATCTGAGGATGTATGGCAATAAATCTTATGCGATTTATTTGAATTTAAGTGAGTTTAATGTCAGATAGGTGAGGGGGAGGGACCTGAAGCAAGACGTGTTTAATTTTTTCTCAACGAATATGCTTCAGCTCCCGAGAGAGTCGGCGTTGCTCAGAGCAAAAGTACGCAGAGTTGTGACAGAGCCAAAACATTTCCCTGTTCCCTCACGAAATGACGAAAAGTTGTAATACGTGCTGGTATTAATTTATAATTTATTTTTTTATCTAATTTCAAATTGGGATGGACATAAAGATATCCGTTTACACTCGATATGGCACTGCTGTGAGTTTTTTTTGTCGAACATATTTACGCACCAGTCCTTTTAACCAATTATTATTAACAATCTTTAAAAATACAGGACAGTCATCAGCACAATCCACCTTTGTCTCCAAAGTAAAACATAGGAGAGTCATCAGCATAATATTTTTGTCTTTAGAGAAAAGGCATGTTACATGCACAAAGGGAAGCAGATAACTGCAATGACAGGTATCTCGATAACTCTTCTCCAATAACATTTTGTTAAAAAATAATATTACTTTTTTCAGCAATTTCTAAGCAGAATTTGTATTTTGATCTAGTGAAAAATCGTGTTAACTGGAGTATTGACTTTTATTATAATTGCGTGAGTTAATTTTAGCTGTTCTGTAGAAAAGTTTTAATAATAAACCTTTTCATTTCTTATTCATCGAAGAATTTAAAAGCTGCTGAAAAATGAAGAAAATAGGAAGGTTTGCTATTTTTTTTTAACAAAAGGTAAGTGTTCCTTTCTTGAGAAGTCGTGTCCTTTAAAAGTGGGATAAGGCGAATTCGGGAAACCACCTACACGAGACTATTATAACATTTTTTAAAACAATTATAATAAAGTTTTATGAACCAAAATGATTTCTCGAATTTTCTCTTAAGGCCTAAAGGAAAATCTGCTATATATATATTTTTAATTCAAAAAATATCTTTCGGGAAGGGAGGAAAAATGGCCGTATTTGTTTTTCGTGAGTTGACGCTGTATTTTAAATCGAAATCACTTCCAAATTTAAGAAGCATTCATTATATAACTATTTAAAGACCTTTTTTTTGAAAACAAGTTGTTTTGCGTTTATTTTGCAGGTAGACTTCTGGCTGGAGCCGACTCGAGAGATGCAGAACGTCACGATTCACGTGTCTCCAGAGGGTTCTCCGAAATTGGAAAGTTCTCTTCGAAACATGGGGCTTAAATTTTACACAATTACAGATGACCTGGAAGAGTACGTATTAAAGATTTTGTCGAGGGCTCTCCGCATAACTTTCCCAAATACTCTCTAATACATTTGTTATCCCAGAGAACCCTCTGCATGGCTGTGGCGTACAAAAGTGACGAAATATTAATCTTTGGCATAGGCTGATTAACCTGGGTATTTTTATTGAATCTATCGTCTGATCCTTGGTTGGATCAGAGTTTGGAGTTTTTACAATTAATCACTGACATGTATAACAGTATCCGAAAATCCAATTTTTGTCTTAGACACAATTATTGTTTATTTTATAATTATTTTTTACCCAACTGAATTAAAGAAAAAATTGACACAAAATTACACTTATAGTTACAAAATCACATACCAAATATAATGAGTTTAATTTAGTTTAGTTATATTAACGTCCCGTTTTAAAGAAACTTTAGGGTTATTTTCGGTCGTAATTTTGAACAACGGTAAGATGACGAGGACGACACATGAGCGGGCACCCCCTCTCCACTCTTCCACACCACACCAGTGGGACAAATATATTGAGATATGTTTGATATATTTTTGAGTTTGGTTTTCACATACTTCTGAAAGCACAGAGGTCAGTTCCGTATTAGATTTAACACAAAATTTGGTAGAAGCAGGCACTATAGATGCTAAAGATGTATATCTAACTTTATCCATCTAGCTCTCTTCGTTTTGTAATTATCATTATATTCGAACAATTGGACAGGCAGACTTCCGTTGAATAGACTTTGCTCAAAATTTGATAGAAATTTAAAAATTTGGTAAAAAGACTATAAGTTAAATTTTATCCATCTAGTTCAAAGCATTTTTGAGTTATCAGTGTCACAGATAGACAGACAGGCATTTTCCAAAAATGTATTTTTTTTAACTCAGAGAGGTGTAAAACACGGAGATTCGTTAAAATTTCGAGTTCTACTTTTTTGACGAATTCAGTACTTTTTCTATATTTCAAGCACAGAAAAATTTTAAGGGGAAAAAAAAAAAGATCTAAAAGAAGTAAATAATTTTATTTTATTTTATTTGAGTCAAGAAATATTCTGATGAATTACAGAATTTTAAATTTTTATAAAGACCTTCTGTCCTATGTGCTATATTTGACAAAATATTTGTGAAGTATTAATAGAAAAATTCATTCTTTAGCGACAAAAGTTCAATTAAGCTGTACAAGTCTGGATATTACTGTTTTCTAATCAGTAGGGAAGGACCACTCCATTCAAGGTCTAGAGGAAAATTCCCTAATCAGTGTTCGGGGTATCTCTATGATTGATTAGTCTAAAATAATGAAATTGTTGATTTTCTGAAATAATTGGTATTCAAAGCTTCATAACTAGGTCAGATTTTGTAACAGAAGATTGAAACGGGTTTTTGATTGATTGACTGAATATAATTCCTAAGAACGAAGGGCAGTAAAAAATTAGCTTTTATAATTTCTTTAGAAGTACATTTATTGACTGAAATAGAATAAAATAGTATCACTTACATCATTTGAATCTTTCTGAAGTAAAATTGAAAGGTGAATTTTATAATTAGAAATAATTTCATAGAATAAGCCTTTGATATACTACTTAAATTATAAAAAGTATTCTGAAATACAGATAAAATTTCAATACCGGACGATTCTCTTTTTTGTAATCATATTTAAAAACAGAGATATTTTTTTAAGCAAAGAAAGTTATATTAATTAATTAAATGAAATATAATCACTTCCATTTCAAATTACAGTTAAAATTTAAGAAGAGATGGCAGAATATTTTGCCCCGAGAAAATCATTATGACCAAGTTACGTAAGTAAAAATGTTAACGATCATTAATAATGGCGAACCGGTTTTCCGAAATATGTACTCTCTTGTATATATACAGTGGCCACGGTAGCCAGAGGTATGGTCTCGGCTTGGAAACCAGAAGATTCCACTGAAGAACCGTTGTGTAAACAGGTCTGGTGCCCGTTAAATCCGTCGGGCCCAAACTTCCTCCGCTGGTGTGGAAGTTTGGAGAGGAAGGTGCTAGCTCAGATGTTGTCTCCGTCATCTGACAGCGGTTCAAAATTAAGAGGTCTGTTCTGAAATAGTCCTAGTGTTACGTTAAAAACGGGAGGTTAATACAACTAAACTAAACTTGTATATATAGTATTAAAAATACAATATAATTTGGGAATTTGCAAGCTTTTTTGGAAGGGGGAGGGGCTCGTCTTAAGAACTGACACTCATAAGTCGGGGACGGGGCCATTTGAAGCGGAATGACACTCCACGATGCAGTAGTGAGGAGTCTTTCTCACATCCAAAATTTCTCCAGTTATCCTGCGATAACTGGAGAAATATCACTTCTCGGTTTGGGCCCTTCCATTCCGGGGGGTCCTGGTTGAGAAGAAGATGTAATGTCAAAAAAAAAAAAAGAATCTTTGTTAGATAAATGTTTAAAATTGTAGAAAAGTTTAAAATGTTCCAGGAAATTTTTAAGAATTTCTGTCGGAAAGCCGGAATGTTCGGCTTGTGCAGAGGTAGAAGAAACTACTGTTTTCTCCTTTAATTTAACCTCTTCTAAGATTTGGAGTTGTTTGGAAGAAAGAGAATGAAAGTGATACCAGGTGTACACTCGGCCAGTTATAAGACGTCCAGTCGGCAGCGCATTCGAAGAAATAATGCTGCTGTTCGGTCCATGGCAAGTAATTGTCCCGACGGGACAACAACATGCCTCTGTATTGTATTTTTTTTCTTACTGCGCATGCGTTTGTAGAATTTGAAGGGTTTTTTTTTTTTTTGACGTGAAAAGATTGATCATAGATTCGTGAAAAGATGGATCATAGATTAATTCCGACATTTTTTTTTTATCTTTGTTCTTTCTAACGCGAGGTTTTTTTTTCATTTTATTTGCCATTTCTTTTCTATAGTTTTCCAAATTTAGGTATGTTGAACATTTTTTATTTTGTTTCACTATGTTTCTTTGTGTATATATATCCTTCATTTTGATACGATACGCAGTGAAAAAGAAAAATTCAGGAAGGATAAAACGGCAATTTATAGCCAAGCATGGAACGCCTGAATATGTCTTATGAAATTGTTGCAAACATAAATCGATCCCTTTCTGCCCATACGTTGCCTACTGGCAATCTCATAATTTCTCAAACCGGCGTGAGTGTAAAGGCCAACTTTTCAACAAGATGTCAAAAGTTAAAGCTTTACTAATTTTCCATTACTGAATCCTTAACTATTGCAGCTGTCAATGAAATTTCGGAAATAATGTTTTCTTGAAGAGGCGATAATTTTATAATTTGCATTATCATTAGATTTTTAATGGTAAGAGATTTTGTTTTAGGAAAAAAAAAAAAAAAAAAAAAAAAAAAAAAAAATCACTTCTTCACCATCGCCGTTTCATTTAAACTGGATTTTCTATTTATGAATTCAGTGAATATTTTCACTGTGCTCGTAATATGGCTTTTGTTCCCTTAACATAAAACACTTGAATTATGTGTTCGCTCATATTATTATGTTAACATGGATGCACGAGTTTAGTTATATAAACGTCCCGTTTTAAAGCAACATTAGAGCTATTTTGGGACGGACGCCGTAATTTTTAACCACGGTTAGATGACGGGGGCGACACTTGAGCTGGCACCCCCTCTCTTCAAGTTTTTACACCAAAGGAGAGAGGAGGATATTTGACCATGACGGATTTAGGGTGCTCTAAACCCGTCCGACGGTTCTTCGATGGAATAGGGCCTCGAACCTGCGACCCCCCGGTTCCGAAGTTGTGACCTCACCGCCCTGGCACCGCAGCCCCATGCGTGCATGAGCGAAAGCGTTTTTGTGTAAAAAATCCCATTTCGGAATTCTCACATCTATGATACAAAAGCGCTGGAAACACAAAATCAAGAGTTGACCAATCAGTGAAGATATTGCATGAGAACAGATGCGAAAAATGTTGATAAATCATCCCAACAGCATCCTCAGCTAATCAAAGAGAACGAATTTTGGGGAGCAGATGGAAAAATATTCTTAAAGATTCTAATTTCTAAAACAATACAATGATTGATGCTTTAGCACGATAATGTTTAGAAGCAGAATGCTTGGACTAAATTACATGGTGCAGTAGCAGTTTAAAAACCTCATCGATGGGACGACAGTTACTAAATTTCGCACATACAAGGTGCATCTAAAAAGTTCGGCGAATGGACGAATACCTTAAAGGCAACGTGAGTGAGAATTGCGGCCAGGCGTATGCGCAGCGAGGGACATATGGAGAGACGTCATATAGTAAGCTGCGCAAGAAATTGACGCAGATCATTCTGCAGTCGAACGGTGTGTGTGAGAATACTCACTTTAAATTGGAGCAAAAGATTAACATGAAGCTTTGTTGCAAATTGCGAAAAAAGGTTACTGCTATGCATCCAACATGTTCGCCAACAATTGTGCAGGAGTGTTAAGTAAACTCTGTTGCATGACAACGCCGGCTCTCATACTGCGACAACTTCTTTGCCAAACGCCGTGTAACTGTCATCGCACATCCACCTGACTCACCTGGTCTCGTGCCTACGGACTTCTTTTTGTTTCTTCGCCTGAAGGGCACACATTTTACAGATATACAAGATATCCGATGACGTGTCACATTTCTGATTTACTCCATTCCAAAAGAGGCCTTCGCTGACTCATTCCAACAGCTTTATCAACTATGTCAAAAGTGTATTGTGGTCAATGGATGTTTCTTTGAAGGAGGATAAAGATATTTTTTTTCCCAGGATTTCTTTTATCTTCCGATTGACAGTACTTTTTAGACACACCTTGTAGTTCACTCTTGGGCAGTATATTCTCAAGAAAAATGCTTAAGAATGTTAAACTTCGAAGTATATTATCATATATTACTATTTTTTAAAACACTTTGAAACTCAAAATATTAACTTTTTTAGCAAAGCCATTTTTATTTCTTTACAATTCTAATTTCAACAATATTTTGATTTCTTGCCACAATAGTTTTCTTTATTTTATTAGTATTTTTATGTAAAGACGCTTTGATACCTTGCATAATTTTTTTTATGCGTACTGTCACTGCTGAAATTCAGATTGAACTTTAAAAAATAAATAGATGAAGGAATGAGGTTAAAACATTCTCATACTCTGAGGTTTTGAATGAGAGATTCAAATCGTTTATAAGTTCTTACACATCATTAAGTTTCGACTATATTTATGCAACAGGTGGATCGAGAGGGAACGGGAAGATAATTACCCAGGAAGTCATTTGCAAGGCCGGACGAGTGGATTCGCCTTCGACGTCTATCACCCTTTGGATGAGGTATGGCGCTGATTTAAGCGAATTTTGGAAAAATAAAATAATGGCAAACTTGGAATTTTCTAGCAAAATTGATGAGCAATAAATTGTAGATTGTCTGAATAGTTAACTGTCATGAATAAATAATCATAGGAAACTTTACTAATAGAAATATTTATTCTACAAACGCAACGCCAAATTATTTATAAAATTCACGATCAAAGTAAATATTGAATTTCAATCAAATGTGTGATATTGCTAAGAGCATATCAATGCTCTTCATTATAGACGCTATGATTATTAAAAATAAGTTTTTCAAATTCTTCTTCTGTGTTTAGTGCGTTAATTAAATAAAACATCCCAAAAGCTATATTATACTCAGAACTGATTTCTACGAATTTCTGGTTTCGCATTGCTTCTTAAAATGTTGCTGAGCAATGTTAAACAATCAAAGTGAAACAAACGAAGAATTAAATAGGCTTTGTATTGAAACTTAGAAATAATTAGAAAAAGTAATATGATGAGGAGATCCATTTAAAATAATTATAAAATTATTAGGTTATTCTGAGTTGATTTAGAATGATAATTTTGATATTTATATCTAAATTTAACAAAGAAAGAAGAAACCACTGCAGTAAGTTCTACAGAATAAAAAATAGAATAAAGATCATTGCCAACCAGCAAATGAGAAATAAAAATAATTTGTAAAAGTATAATATTTAATTTTTAGATCGCTTGAGAGCTACTTCAATAATCTTCTTGTTTGTTTAAATTGTCAGTCTAAAGCATATAACGACGTTATTTCAGGCTGTGCTTTGACATCTGAGTCGATTTAAGATGATACTTTTCATATTTATAGTTGAATTTACATAAAAAGAAGAAACAACGATAGTAAAATCTAGAGAATCATTTACATTTTTAGCGATTTTTCGCTATTTATCAATAAAAATCAATGATTAAGTTTTATAAGAATTTGTAAATGAGTAGAGAGTAGCAACAAAATACTCCTTATAACTAGTGTGAAATAACTTGTTATGCGTAGCTTGTTTTCAAAATCATAATCATATTCAGTTAATGAAATAAGATTGTTTTGCGGAGACTGAACCTCCCAAAAATCCTTAAAAAAAGTCATCAATTTAAATATATTTAATGATTTTTTCATTGTTTCAGATAGTCGCTTACTTGGATGATGTCAGCAGGAAATATCCTAATCTCACGAAGCTTATGAATATGGGCGACACTTTTGAAGGGAACATCATTTATTTACTAAAAGTAAGTATTTTAAGAGGGGCACAGTTACCCATCTACATGATAAGAGGGTTACTTCATACACTATTTTTTTATTATTTACTTTATCTATATTTATATTGTTATTATTCTATTTATAATTTTATACTTCCTTGCGTTAGTTAGTTTAGTTTGAAGTTCCCAAACTTGTTCTTAAAATGTAAAAATAATCCATGAGTTGTATTTGAATAAATATTTTAGTTTCCATTCACGCACCTTTTATGCACCAAACTTATCAGCTTTTGAAATGAAGCGAGGATAACTTAACATTTCATATGTTAAAACGGAAGCTTCATAGGAAAATATCAGTAAGATAGATGACATATACCTATACAATATTCATATTATTTTACTTTTTTGTACACGCAGTATAGACAAAGCATTATATTCATCAAAAAATTGGAGCTCGAGATTTTAATGAATCTCCCCTTTCAGACTCTCTGAGAGTGAAAAATACATTTTTGTCCTGCCGTCAGTATGTCCGTCTGCCTGAGACAAAGATAACTCAAAATTGCTTTGAGCTAGACGGATGAAATTTGGTATACAGGCTAAAAACCCAATTTGTAGATTTCTATGAAATTTTTAGTAGAATCCGTTCTGTGGAAATCTATTTGGCTGTTCGAATAGAAGCTAACACGATAATTGCAGAACATAGAGGGCTAGACAAATAGATACAATTTTATTCACAGATTTAACATCCTTAGAATAGGCGCTTACAAAATTTAGAGCGAAATCCAACCAGGGATTAATTGTGTGTTGGTCTGTATTTTCAGAAACATGAAAATGCACAAATTCAAAAGCGCAATGATTTCAATATATCAAATTTAGTACATGAGTTTGCGATTTTAAATATAGTATTATGCCAACGTTTCGTTTCAGTCGGCTGGAAGAAACGCGTCTGAATCCCAAATTCAATTTTTTGGGTACTTTTGACTGCATACCAGGGATTAATTGTCAAAATACTCGCCAAGGACTCGTCCTTAAAAAAATATAAATAATATCCGTATAAAATAAATTTTCTAAATGTTTTAGAACTACATTAATTGATTCATGCAAGCTTAAATTCACAATAACATTTAAAGCATTTTTCCGATTGAAGCATTGCCCTATTGCTGTCAGATGCCAGTCGTTGGACAACGGTTAGGAATGAATATCCTCTTTCTTCTGCTTTCCTGGACTACTCAAGAGGATGCAAGCAAGGAGATGCGTGAACATATCTGGCTTGATCTTTGTTTGGGATAAGTGAACACTACTGAGATCCCCAAGATATTATAACATGCACATATTTATACAAAATGACCTGAAACTCAGAGTATGTAGAACGATGATAAATTCCACTGAAATCACACTCAACACAATTATGGGGCATTTTTATTTTCTCGTATGCGAAGTATAGAGAAAATTTTGTAATTATTGAAAAATTCGACATTTTAGATTTCACTGAGTTTCGAAAAAACATTTTTGGCATTACGTCTGCCTATTTGTGACGAATATAAATCGAAAACGCCTGGGGTGGACTGATGGAATTTAGTATACAGTCTTACACCAAAATGTGTGCAAAATTTTTAAAGAGGAAGGCTGTCTGTCCGGCTATTTGAGCAGAAGTTAACATGGAAAGTAAAAAAGGAAGAGAGCTAGTTGGATGAAATTCTGTTCGTAGATTTAACATCTGTAGTTATTAAATTTTGTGCCAAATCCGAGAGGGGGTTGACTTATCTTTTCAGAATCCTGTGAATGGGATACCTCATAAACGCAACAATTTAAATATATCAGTTTTGGTATGTGATTCTTGTGACTAGAAATGTAGTTCGTGGCAAATTTTGGATTCAATCTGAAAGGGAAAATGCTTCTAAAACACAAATTTGATTTTCGGAAACTATTAGCCGAATGACACGGATTATTTGCCATAAAACTCGCCAAGAATCACAAGATAGATTCAGAAAAAAAGGCTAAATTCAACTTAAAGATGAGTATTTTGTCACTATTATTTTCCAATGTCATGTAAAGCGTTCTCTGCCTTACGAAATATCCAAAGTATTGGTGGGGATGGAGGATAACGCTTTCATTAGAGAGTATGCGAGAAAAATTTGTAGAGACCACGCACGCTGATTCACTACTGGGAAAATTTGTAGCAGTTTCGTCCCTGCCAATTCCGACAGTTATAGATAGTCAATATTCCTGTTACTTCTATTATTTGAAGTAATTGAATAAGACAGTGATATGCAGATGTACGTTTGATTGCAGATCAGTTCCGGTGGCAATGACACACGCCCCGCAGTGTGGATAGACGCAGGTATTCACAGCAGAGAGTGGATTGCTCCTGCAACCGCTCTCTACATGATCAACCATCTGTTGATCAACTACGGTAATGACGATTACATCACGGACCTCGTCGACAGTCACGACTGGTACATTATGCCGCTAGTAAATCCTGATGGATATCTGCATACTTGGAACTGGGTGAGTTTATTTTCCACCATAGCAATAGATTTAGATTAAAATGAAACAATATGGATATGGCTTTCTTCCTTGGGTATGCTAATCTTCCTTGGGTATGCCTTTCTTCTTTTCCATTCATATGCGAAAAGTATGCTAATTTTACAATGTTATGAACTCTTTCATAAATTTATTCATTTATTTGTTATAGAATAGGCTGTGGAGAAAAAACAGAGCATTGCCGACTGGTTTTCCTGGTGTATTCATATGCCGAGGAATCGATCCTAATAGAAATTTTGATATATTTTTTGGAGGTATTTCTTCATTATTCTTTATATCTTTCTGCAACATTATTATTGTAAAATTCACTAATAACCTACTAGTATTAAAAATATGTGACCTTTAATCATTATATTCAATATATAGAATGATTATATTATGAACATTTCAAAAATAATAATTCAATTCTTTTGGAAATAAAAATTAATAAAAATAATGTTTGGAATTTTCTTTCTATGTTTTCAAAATCTGCTAGCATACAAACTTTGAAAGAAGTGGGAAATATCGAACCAAAAGAAAATAATAAAGCTTACTCAAGTTCACAGAAAATTGTACACGAACCGAGCACAATGCAAGAAGATAATTGAAAGCATTAAAAAGAACAGTCATAGAAAAATGTAAAATAGCTGTACGATTTGATGCAATAGCCATTTCCTAGAGCGAAAGCAGGAAATTCTAATGTCACTGGTGACTCACTAATGATTCTGTGACTGATTCCAAGACAAAATTAACCGTCAGTATTGAAACTGGTTAGAAATGGTGTGGCGTGGAATGGTAAATTTTATAACCAATCTTCTCTAATACTAATCATTCCACGCCATTTGCATTTACTGTTACTAGGCCCATAAATTAAGTAGAAGGAAGGAGAAAGGGGCCTTAGAGGTGCTTAGTTTTAGGATTAGAATAAGCTTAATTTAGGATCATAAAGAATGATTATATTCGTATTTATATGATAGATAATGGTAATGAATACACCGAATTCAAACATATTTTTGCATTTAATAAACACAATAGATCTAAAGTATTAGATCCGAATACCTGCATTTACGTAACTTCCAAAAATTTTTGACGGATTATTCTTTAGAAATCTTATGGCTATAAATGTATGATGCAAGTATTTCCAAAATTCACTTAAGCTCAATGAATTTTTTGACATATATTTGAAGGGGCACAGCTACTTATGTCGCATAGTTGAAGGTTCTCAGATCACATTTGAGAAGAACATTACTTGTTCCGTAAAAGTTACCTCCCGAAACTGATGAAACGCTTCTCCCATCATTTGGATATCAAAGCCAAATCAGTTATCTTTCCTTTTATTCTGTATTTATTCTTTATTTTCTAAAAAGAGACTCTGATTCCTTCTCCGACCATATCCTGCATTTGTAATTAATTGCGATTGTAATTATTTTCCTACTACGATTCGCGCATGCGTAAAACTGCAGTATCTGTACTTTTCTCTTATCCGCGCATGTGTGAAAACCTCAAACTGCACATACGTCAGTAGCAAGAGCGGTGGCATGAGAGCATATGCGATACAGTTCTTTGTTTACTTCTGATTTTAAACAGCGATTCAAAACTCATTATTCCCGAAAAATGGAAATTCAACCTTGGTCGGAGCAAGTTAAATGCCAAATTGCTTCGTTTGTTGCGCGATAATGAAAGTATAGAGGAAAGAAACGTTAGGTTAGCGAAAAATCAGAGAAAGAATGTCCTAACTTAGGGAAGGAGAGACTTTTGTTGAACGAAGCAACCGACTCTCTTTAAATCGCACTGTAATTGAATTACAGAAACAGAATGAATATCATGAGGAGCTAAGTGATCGCTGAGCCAATATACTTTACAAAGAAATATTACGAAGCAAGCTGAATTTTATTTTCACATCAGATAATACAGAGTTGATAAACAAGTATGGAAGAGTGGGTACAATGAGTTGTTTGTGTATTTTTAATTTTCAAAACAGCTTTTCTATTGTATATTTTTAGTGAATTGTTTTGTCTATGAACATATCTTATTTTTGCCTTTTTAACAGTAAATATTTCTGAATGTGTGCTATAAAAATTGTTTTGTACTTATTTTCGATGATTTCTAAATATATTTTTATGTTTGTTTGATGTTGCGTGACATTTCCATGTCATATTGGGCGGATTCTACATTTAAGTTTAAAGTTAATTTTTCTTCTTGAATGTTATACTAGTTTTTGATAAAGGTTTTTTTTTGCAGCTTCTAAGACCATATATCTATCTACATGTAATTTTTTTAAAATTTAACATGGGGTGGAAGCTACCTTTCGCTGATCATAGTTCATATGAAACAGAAAGCTAGACATTCATGATCGCTCCAATCCTTCAATGTGGAGCACTGACAGTCCACATTCTTTCCCCTTTTCTAATCACCCATTTATGCTGCTCGATTCGTTGTTATACCAACTCCACAAGTGAACGCCCTGTTAAAGTAATTTGTGAGGCCCCATTCCACGCACTCAAGTTGGACGCCTGCCCATCCTCATTCTGCGAATGTCCCATTCAAACGGCAACATAAATAAAGACCGAACAAAATCAGTACCTTTTAATCTGCACTATGCCGAAGTTGACTGGTTTTTTGTATTAGTTATGTTTTTGGAGTGACAGCATTTTATGACGCTGTACGGAGCTATTGTGATTGTCTAACTTAAATCCCTTGGTAAATTTATGTGGTGTCATTTTCCCTCGATGCTCTAAGCAAGTGCATATTTTGCGTCCTAATTAAATCAACACTACTCTTCATTCACAGGTCCCAGCACTAGTTCTACTCCTTGTTCGTCTATCTACAAAGGAGACCACCCTTTCTCGGAGGCGGAGAGTTCGGCCATCAGAGATGGCGTGATGACCTTGAAAGACAGGATGCAGGCCTACTTTTCTCTGCACTCCTACTCGCAGATCTGGATGACACCCCATGGATATACCACACTTAAAGCTCCTCATTTCGACGAACACGTAAGTGAAATGCTCAGCTTCAGCTCATTATCCGAAACGAGTCTAAACTCTGAAGAAAGATCACTCTGAATCGGTTAGGCTTCATTATTTCAGAAGGTTGTTATACAATGCTTCTTTTTTTTTTTTTTTCATTTCTTATATGTTGAGATTTTGTTATATTATGTAATTGCTACCTTATGTAATAAATATATTATTATACTATTGCTATATTATGTAATAAATATATTATTATAACTATTTTTATATTATAAAAAGTATTGATTATTATCAACAAATGAAAGAAAACATTGTAAAATTCTTCCTTTTTTAAAAATTTCTTAATTTACTTTCTGCATAGAAGTTTAAGTTTTGATTTTATATATTTTGATGGTAACTGTTTGAAACGCTTAAAAGATGACAAAGCGCATAACTTGATTTTTACTATATATTGATAATCGATGTTCATATTTTAGTTTCCTAAATGGATGATTCATTTAGATGCTGGTTTGAGCTGGTAGTTAATGTTAATTTTCTAGCTTTCTATCAATCATTCAATAATGTCTGTTCTTTGAGGCATAGAAAATATGTTGTTGTTGTTTCCAGTGGCACTTGTCATAGGCAAGCCCGCTGATTTGAAATCAACGATTTTAAGCCGAAAGGGAACGTCTCTTATTTTAGTAGCGCCAACTAGGGTCAAGAGTACGATTTTGCTACTCACGCATCACATTCGCATGCACAGCCCCTTTTTAAAGGGGGGCACATTCACACATCTCACAGATAGAACAAATGAAGGACAACCATGCCCGAACCGGGACTCGAACCCGGGACGCCTAGATCACGGGGAAGACGCGCTACCCCAATGCCAGGACGCCTGCCATAGAAAATATAATAGTGGGAATGGGGCAGCACTTTTATACCGAATATATTGGTGTCAAAATGTTAGGAAATGATAAAAAATATAAACACTTTTAGATATCAATAGATATTTCTATCATATTTTATTTACCTTCAATGTTTATTCCTCCTGGTGGGCACCTCAGACGTGGAAGTGAGACTCTACAGAAATGATATTTGGCTTTCGCCTTCTTGGTGGGTACAGAAATGGTGTTGGGAGGCTACTCTATAATAATGGCGGGACGTGTCCTTTACTGATGGATTATACTGTGGCCAGTGATGGCTCTTAGGATTCAGCCTTAATTCCTGTCAATGTCATTGCGGTCATTTCTCTATGTGCATTCGGGTGGATCAGAGTAGTCAGCTGTATTTACCTTCAGTGGTCAATAGCTCATTCTTAACTTGTTCTCACATATAAAATTTTCATTATTTTTTCTTCTATTAGCAATGCATTATTTACAAATAACTAAATTAATTATTTTATAATTATGTTTCAATAATCTTGTAAGTTGTTCAGTTTTTGTCGAAAAATATTATTCTATAATTTCCGCAATGAATAGATTCTCTCTACAATTTTAGTTTATGTTTGAACTAATGTTTTCCCTTTTTTATGCCTTTTTTACAGATGGAATTATTAACTGTGGCAATTACAGCGGTGGAAGCAGCTCATGGAATGCCTTACAGATATGGACCTTCAGCACAAACTT
The DNA here is from genome assembly GCA_026543865.1 of Argiope aurantia. Lineage (NCBI taxonomy): Eukaryota > Metazoa > Arthropoda > Arachnida > Araneae > Araneidae > Argiope > Argiope aurantia. Next base: position 47,041 of record JAPMOR010077138.1, read on the forward strand.
TATGTAAGTGCTATGTTACTCTTCCCGCTACAATATTTCCGGATGGCCCATGGGCGTAGTTAAGCCTCCCTTCTCAATAACATCAGAAGCTGTTTCACATGCTTGAGAAACTGGGAATTTCCAAAGCGTAAGAAACAAAAAGAATGGGGTTCTAAGGACGAATGCTGAAAGAGTGGGGCACATTTATAGAATATAAACGCATAATAAGCTTTAATTAGATATCTGCTTGTATACAATATTAATGCACCATTCCTGTCAAATGTCCTATCGCTGGAAATTAGCAGAACCCGCATGTCGCTTCATATGTAAGATTTGCCAATGACCGAAAGTTCAAAGTATTTAATGATATATCGGGGAGATTTGTCCACTCCTCTAGGTTTAATGTTATTTTGGGAATGTTCGCACATTTCCCTTGGTTTAATGTTATTTCGGGGATGTTCGCATACTTCCCTGGGTTTAATATTATTTCGGGGATGTCCACCCATTCCCTGGGTTTAATGTTATTTCTGGTATGTTCACACATTACTCTGAATTTTTTGTTAGTGACGGTAGAAAATAAAAGGTATTCAGGATTAAAATTTAAAATAAAGATTCGCTTTTCTAAGTTCAAACGATAAGTTTAGTTTAGCTATATTAACGTCCTGTTTTTAAAGCAACACTACAGCTTCTTTTGGGGCGGACCTAGTCATTTTGAACCGCGGTCAAAATTAAGCTCTCAAATGTCAAGGACGACACATGAATTGGCCCTCCCTCACCAAACTTCCATGCCACACCGGGACGGATGTTTGGCCCCGACGGATTTAAAGTGCACCAGACCCGCTTACAAGAGGTTTTTAGTAGAAATCTTGTCTCGATCTTGAAACCCTCTAGTTCCGAAGCCGAGACCTTACCACCAGGTCACCGTGGTTTAAGTTTATGTGAAAAGTGATAAATTTGAAAGAAAATGGTAGATAAAAATATATTGTGTATCAGTAAAGAAGGAAGACTGTAAACTCGATTTTAAAGCAGTAAATAAATAAAAACAAAAAAAATTAATAAAAATAATAATAATTTAAACCTCGAACATAGTTGAATTAAAACATCTTAAACATTTTCGAACATAGAGTTTGTGAAAAGTTTTCGTATATTAAAGTCTTTGCAATTCATGTTGTTCCAAACATAGATTGTATCTGTCTGGAACATAATGTTACAAAATTTAGCTCAATGAAATAAACTTTGGGAATGCAATGAAATTCTGTGCCATTTGAATATGAAAAGTAATTGTTGGTTTTCTATTTTTGTTATTTCATAAGTAATTAATCAGTACAAGTAAATCCACTTCCCCTTTCTTCCTTCCCTCTTAGCAACATAATGACAAAATAATTATTTAATTTTAAAATTGCTGCAATTTATGAGTTTCGTTTTTAGAAACTGGTTCAATGTTCCAATTCAATATTCAAAATGTAATCTGGATTTACATTCTCAGAGATGAAGTAGAAAAAATGAAAGTGTTGCAATAATTAAAAGTTCGACACGAGATTTTGGCAGAGAGATCCTTTCTTTGATTTCCATAAATCTGAAAAATTACATTTTCGGAACTATGCCTTTCTGTAAACACGATTGTTCAAAACGGAGCCAGTGATGCAAATTAAATTTTGGTATATTGGCAAAACTGAGATTTGTGGCGAATCTCCGAGCAAATGCCTTAAAGAATCCGTCCGCGCGTATTTGAACAAGTTTATTCAGAAATGCAAAGACCTGGAAGGAAAAATATGAGCACATATTTTTATCGCCAGAATAGGAAATCTGTTTAAAACTAGTGACAAAATCAATGAAATGGATGCGTGTTTGTAGACCTATTGACTTGAGTATATGTTAATATATTCAATAACCCAACAAGCTACATAAATGCAATTTAGTATGTAGTCTTTACAGCAAAATTGGGACTTTGCATCCATTTGGTATTTGATCATCACACCAAAATTGTGACCATGCTTCGATATTTGGACTAAATCGGTCAAGGGAGTGCACCAATATATATATTCGATTCTTATTACCTTCTTTGCATTCGAATGGTGCCTCTCAGTCCCCATTCAAGATGGTGCATCATTTTGAAATGTTATTTATATATTTCTTAATCGTAAAAAATACTTACAGAGTGATAAAAAGATGTAGATTGATTTTTCGGCGAAATTTAGCTTAAAATAATTATATACATTTATTTTTCAGAGTAATAAAGAAATTGCTGTTTTAGGTGACTAATTATGTAGCGAATTACTTTCCGAGTGCAAAGGGTTAAAATAGAGAGCTGGCCACAAAATGCACTATATCGTATATCAGAAATTCGATAAGGGAATTCTCACGCGCTTTAAAACTCGATTTTTTATTTACTTCTACATTTTAATATGTTTTTCTTATTGTTCATTACTTTCCTTCCACTCCCCGAGGGGTGGCACAATGAAGGAAACCAAAATGAACGGGAAGTCACCGGACAGATAACCGAGCTCTCACTTCTCCTACAGGGCAGGGTGTCCCTGATTTCGTGAGCCAAATTTTAAGGGTAAGTAAAATACATATAAAGATACGTTGTTTTGTATAACATTGTGGGTCGGAAATGAAGAGATTTGCCGGAAGAAATAAAAATACTGAGGAAATGAAAAGAAGGCTTTTTTTTGTTGTTCCGTCAACATTTTTCCTTTACGATCCCATATTGCTATGCAAAAAAAAAAAAAAAAAAAAAAAAGACTTCTTTATAAGTATTTTATCTATCTTTAAAGTTTGGCCTGTGAATTCAGGGACACCCTGTATAGGAATGGGGATGGAGTTGCGTTTTATCTATTTCTGTTGATGGGGTATATGTACTATCTTCTGGAGAGGAAGAATGTCAAGCCCTGTGATCGCCAATGGTTATGCTCACGGTATCCCAGACATCCAGTACATCTGTGTACTACTATAGGAATGGAGAAATTATTTTCTTGTAATTCACTGCTGTGTTTCTTTCCAGATGCTACCAGCGGCAGTGCGTCTGACTGGGTGTATGACGTGGCGGGGGTGAAGAACAGCTTCTCGGTGGAGCTCCGCGACAGGGGCCGCTTCGGATTTCTCCTGCCCAGGACAGAAATCCTGCCCACCAGTGAAGAGACGTGGGCTGGCATCTCGGCGGTCATCTCTCATTTGCAGGCTAAAGAGAAAAGCAAAGTGACCAAGAAGACCACCGTCTCGACAACAACGACATCCCCAACAACAAATCCATCCACATCTGGCAATGTTTCGTACTCGTCTTGATCATGTGCAGAAGCAATGCATCTGATGCCGAGGTGCTTGTTCGATTTAGATCATGTTCAAAGCGTTTCACCGCTATAACGGCACAAGGAATCTGTTGTAGGCTACTTATATTTTCGAATAGGATGGTAGAAATGGAGATAAAAAAGATCCCCTTAGAGTGAGAAAAGAATTATCAGTGAATGTGTGCTAGATACCTCATTAGAGATCTAATTTTGATCAAATAGTTTAAAAAAAAAAAGAACTTTTACCCCAATTTCTTCTTTTATCAATGCACACAAAATCCTTTAACACTGCGAGATAATTTCAAATGATATTTCGCTTTCCTTTCAGAGAGTAACTATCCCATTTCTGACGCTTTCTAGGGAAGATTTAAAAAATATTACCTTTCAAAAAAAAAGTTCATATGATGGCAATGCTGTCATATAAGATTACAGCATTCTGCATTAAGATGGAGTCTCTGTGACAAAAAAAGTAGAAAGGCAATATTACGTCTTTATGATAAGATCCTATAAAGATTTTTGAACTATAATTTGCATAAAATCAATTTTTTTTAACAAATATTTTTTTTATAACTAATTTTTGAACGAATTTTCGAATTGAAATTCAGTAAGTAAAATAAACAAACCTCTCATCTAAAGCATTTTCATTAAAAACCATATTTCATGCTTATCAAAATTATCTTTCAACTTTCTTTCATATTAAGTCCATCAATCCTTTCCCAAGAGCATCTTCTTTCATTCATGTTTATTTCAATTTCTTTGAACAGTAACGATTCATTAAGCGATTCGTTTCATTAATGGTGAGAATTTGACTTTTGTTCTTCAGATTTTGCAAATTTCTCATATGTACTTGCACGAAGGTTATGATATGCTCAGCAAGCAGTTTTCATTTGGATTAATCAGAACAATTTCCAATGCAATATCCCATTTTAAATATTGTTTATACAACAATTTCTGCCTGCATTTCACAGACTGTAATATTTATTCATTCATTTATGTTATGTATGGGCATTGATTCGATAATTTACATTACTGAACGGGAACGATGAATTCTGCTAAAAGCGACTGAAATGGTGCGAGATTTTCTATGTTACGTTATAAAACGAGGACTTTAAATTCGTTCCTAAGTATTTCTACTTTAAAAAATGTCTACAAAAAGTTAGACCTTCGAAATGGAAATTTCAATTTTTTTTAACTAATCTGCAACAACATTGCTTTTATGTTGCAGATATAACAAATATTCACATAACTTCAGGCAAGGGTTATTAAACTGCGTATTGCTTAGTGAAAAACAACAATGACAAACAGAAAATTTGAAATACTTTCTTATTTCAGATTTTCAAGATTTTTTTTTTAGTAAAAAGGGCTAAGAAATATCATTATAATATAAAACATTTTGTTTAAAATCACTGAATAACTGCTTTAATTTTTTTTTCAATTAATTAATGCTCTAATTTCGTGCTATCATTTATAAAGTTTTAAAATATTTTTTTTATTCAAAAAAATTGTTCTCGATATTTTTTAGCTAAAAAAAACAAAAAAAAAAAAACAAAAAAAAACCAAGCTTCGAAAATTAAAAGACATTAATTTAAATTAACCTATCTTCATGCCTTGCTCTTTTTCCTGTTGAAATTTGTAGAGAGAATAGTACAATATTGTTACATGGTTTCTTAATAAAGGTATTCTTTTGAAACTAGAAACCTGAAAAATATGTATCCCTGTTAACTTTTCTTATGTTCAATTTAAATTTTTTTACGCACTTCCCATTGTGTATTGTCTGAATTATTTCACCATTAACATCACGCATTGCCATTTCCCATAAATGTATTATATGTAATACTTGGACATATAGCCACTGAGACCAGATTAAGGGTTTCACTAAGAATCATCTTTAAGTTATTTTTTTTCGCACTAGGACGTGAATTTCGTTGTTATTTATAGATGCTCATATAAAATTACTTTTCATTCTTCCATTTATTTTCTATCGTGAACTTGATTTCTTATTTTTCTATTTTTTGGAAAGCAACGATTTTACGTGCAAGCCATTGTGAATTTTATAAATTTATTAATGATTATATTGAATGAATAATATGCTTAGAGAATAATTCGACAATTTATAGTAGAATTTTTCTGTTGGTTTGTGTCACAAACGTTTCAATAAAAGTTATAAAAATTCGAGTTTATTCATTATCAAAAGATTACTTTATACAGGGATAAAAAGAAAATGGCAAATTAGGAATCTTACCTTTGTTCTTGCCACACATAAAAAAAAATTACCGCTGCAAGCACAGAAAAATACAAGATTTTAAAAAATAAATTTATTTCTTTCTTGAGTACGGAAAAACCGCTGTTAGTCTGTCTCTCCGAACATAATTTTCAAAACTTTTTTGCATATTCTCTAATAAGTATGTTATCCCCCTCAGCACTTCCGCTTAAAATTTTGAACCTTGAACAAAGTTGTGAACTTCGCGAGTGTTACATTTACTTTCAGAGCCCTGCACATGACGATTTCGTGCTTCTTAGCATATTATACTAAAACAGCATTTGGGGGTCAATAGCGAACAGAAGTTACGAAAGGGCCTATTGGAGGAATAATTGCTGTGATGCGATTATCAAGCGCGTACCAGAAGATCGAATATGTGTTTTGGTCATCTTTTTTTCGACCGATCAAAATTAAAATTTGACACAAATATGCGATTTTAATAAGATCACATATAAGATATCACGATAAGACCACATACCAAATTTCATTGGTTGCATTTTTGAATTATAGCGCTCACATTCATGCGAAAATACTGACCAACCGATAGTCAGCCTTTTGACAGATATGATACAAATCTGTACTCTAGATGCTAAATCAGCGTGCAAAATTTTATCTTAGGTCTCTTTGTTTTGAAATTGTGGTTTTATCTTGCATTCTGATAATTGGACAGAAAGTCTTCTCAATGGATTTCATTTAAAATTTGATAAAACTTTATAAATTTTTATGCAAAGACTATGCACCAAATATCAACCATTCAAAGTGATTTTGAATTACGTGTTCACAGACAGACAGATAAAATTTCAAAAAATGTGTTTCTCAAGCACAAGAAGATTTGAAACAAGAAAATTCCTTGAGATCGGATATTTTGGCGATTTTATCTCTCTGCGCCAGAAAGTAAAAAAACGATAGTTATATATAGAGTTTGCTGAATGTGCTCAGGACAAAATTAATCACGAATTTGCTCAATAAATAAATCGTTACCTTCAGAGTTTTTGAAAGGCAATTTTTAAACAAATCCAGAAAACAATTCATATATTAAATATTGAAATCCTCATATATCCCATTATATATTCCAGTCAATTCTTACTGAAACAATTTTCATCACTGAATAAATACAAATTTTAAAGGCTAGTATATGTTGGAAATTAAAATATATTTCTGTAACACAGATTATTATCCAAATAATAATGTTTGAAATGCATTTTTACAAAGTTTCTACTGCTTCCTCATTTTTCTATTTGCAGTGAATGTATACAGAATATCGTTTGCAAAAGAATACAGAATATCGTTTGCCTTCTTTCCCAATTTGTTGTTTTTTACAAGGTAAAAACAAACGCAAAATTCTTGTAAATGAAAAATGTGACGATGCACACATAAAATTTCTCTTGTATGCTGTTTGTATTCATTAGGCCTTTCGCCTCATTTCCAAGGTAGATGGTGTGCATTCTTTCAATGGAACAAAAGCCAATTAAATATAAACTTTTGCACTTTTTAAGAAAGGCGCCAGCACGAAAAAAAAGGAAATTGTCTTTCCCTCTATTTATAAACTGCATTGTTCTTTCTAGAACGGCACATAGATTCGGAAAAAGTTCATGCAAACCTAGTTTGAGGAAAAACATCATCTTACAAAATTTTTAAAGGAGTCGGTTGAAGTTAACAGATTGGGAACGATGGGAGATTTTTTAAGCAAACGATATCTAAAAGGAATAGTGATAGGAACAGCTTTATGTTTAAAATATATGTGTTATGCAAATGGTAAGTTACTTTTTCTCTGGAATTTATCGAATTATTTTTTTACATATAAATTATAGAAAAAATATGAAACGAATGATTTTTCTTAATATGAAGTATTTAAAAAAGAAGAAAGACATGAACCCTGAAAAAATTCGCTGGGCTTCGGTGCATTTACAATTCTTTAATTTAATATATATATATATACTACTCTTCTATGTCAGTCCGTGAAATCCGTAATTAAAATACATTCATAAAAATTTGCTGCGTCTGTTTTGAATTAGGGTATTTCTTGTAATGATTATCAAATTTGCGGCGTCGCATTCAGAACTATGCAACACATTTGATAGAAATATGCTACAAGGCATGAAATTTAATTTCTGACTTGTTGCAGACATCAATCAAATTTTGGACCGCAGACATCAATTGAAAATCTGCCTACTCGTTTGTCTCTGTTTGTCTCTATAAGCACGATAATGCAAAAATACATTTACCTAAATAAATAAAGTTAAGTATAAAGATTTATCATTAGAACTGTAAATATGAACCAAATTTTGGATCCAATGTCTCTAGAGTGAGCAGTCTATTAGTTCGTGGATTTGAAAATACGAAAACGATTATTCGAAAATGCAAATACTTGAACAAATAAAATTTGGCATCATCAATATTATAGATGCGCATAAAAGTTTGAATGCAATCGATTGAGAGAAAGGAAACAAAAGCACGTTTATTATAAGGGGGTCCTTTGTTGCAAGTATGCAAAAAAAAAAAATCGAGATAAGAATATTATTTATAGTCTGTATAAAAAAGAAGAAAAAATTCAAAGCGACTCATCTTAAAATGTGGATTACGACACCATTTGGCACCTCTTGGAATAGCACAGCACCGGTATTTTCGCATATCTGTATTCATTGAATCTTGCAATATTTCATAGAATAATTTGCCGAAAACTTATATCTTTTTATTTACACATGACGATGAAAAAATTTATTTTAATATTATTACAATTACAGTTTCTTTCCATTTGTCATTCATTAAAATTTAGTTTTCTTATTTATTTTGGTATTTTGGAACTATTTTTATTCGAAATGATAGAAATATTTCTTTTTTAGAATTTGAGATTACAAACGAGAATGCTGATGCGAAAATTCTATAAAAGAAAAAAAAATGAGGAAGCGAAACTCTTTAAACTGACCGGGAAAATAATTAATTTGAAATTGTTGAAAAAAATTATATTAATCGTTTTTCTTTTAAATCAGGGGAAAACGCTTAAATATTTGAAAAGATAACGGAATTAGAATGCCGGACACAAGAATTTCGGTTTTCATTTAAAAAAGGTTTCAAAAATAGGTACTGTTTTTCGAAAACATTCAAAAATTCAGTGAACTACGTTACAGGTAAAAAAACAATTTTTTTAGAACAGTAGTTGTTTTTGTTTTTTTTCTGTATAAGAGCGCACTAGCTTTTTTCTACGTATACTAGAGGCGATAAAATGCAAATATATGAAAGAAATAACACGAAATATTAAATAAAAGTTTTTCAAAATAAATTTTAAAATTCAAACTAGTCACCATCAGGACTGCTTAAGTTCCAAATTTCGCAGGTGTAAATGCAGTATTTGCCTGGACGTCCTTACTAATATTTCTTTTTTTAAGTAGAGTTGGACAATTGCTATTCATTTATCGTTATAATTAAAAATAATAATAAAAAAATCCATGAATATGGTGTACATTTAAATACTATTTATTTATTTTTTACTTTCTCATATATAAAACATAGAGAAAGTATTGCAATCGTAAAAAACATTTTAACGAATCTTAGTGTTTCAGACCTCCCTGAGTTCCAAAAACCCATTTTTGGAGAATGTCTATCTGTGAAAAGATATCTGAAAATCACTTTGGGCTAAGCGGATGAAATTTGGTATGTGATCTTTAATGCCAAATTTGTACATTTGTATCAAATTGAGAGCAAACCCCTTTCAGAGGAAGTCTGTCTGTATGTCCAGCTGTTCTAAAATAAGTTAACACAAAAGCTACTAGATGAGAAAGAGCTGGATGTATAAAATTTGGCACGCATACGTAACATTTGCAATTTAAAAATGGTAGATACCCAGCAATTCTGAAATCCGTCAACACTCTGGTGGTCAGTGTGTGTGGAAGTGTGATGATTAAAAAATGCATTGAGTTAAATTAAATATATCAAATTGGGTATGTGATTTTGTAACTACAAGTCAAATTCTGTATAAAATTTTCGTTTCAATCGATTGATAAAAATGCATCTAAAACACAAATTAAATTTTTGGATACTATTAACCCAACATCATCTGAAAGGATTTCTTTTAAATTTTGTAAAAATCTGCAAATTTGGTATTTTTATATATCAGATTTCACCCATTTAATTCAGTCTGTTTTTGAGTTATCGCGTTTACAGAAAAATCGACAAAGTGACAGACAGACGTAATTCCAAAAATGAATTCGAATTCCAGAAAAGTGGAGATGAGTCAAAATTTCGAGTTCGAATTTTTTGACGATAACACTTCGAGATTTGGATGTGAGAAAATAAAATATATGTAAAACGATAAAATAAAATTCGAGAAAATAAAAATAACTTGGATTGCACTAGTCACTAAGCACTAGGTAACAATGATTACAAATTTTATATCATGTGACCAAGTATGAAGGATTTTAAGCTTTTTATAATAATTTATTGGGCTTTTGACCAAATGAATTTCACAGATAGCCTATGTTATGATAGCGCCTAAAGTAATATCTCTTATGAAGTAATATCTCTTATATCGTAACTTCTCTTAAAGTAATATCTCTTATATCTTATATCGTAACTTCTCTTATGAAGATGAAAAAATAATGGTTAAATGCAGAAAATGAAAGAAATAATTTAATTTATTCCTTCTATATTTTTCTTGTCATATTACATTCTTTGAAGCACATATTTCTTGCACAACTTTCCAATGAATATTTTCATCTTCTGCCTTCAAATAAATTACTAATTTATTCTTACACAGAAAATATAATATTTGCTATTTGACGTGAATTTTCTTCACAGTAGTTTTCCAAGCAGGATAAATTGAAGGAAACAATATATATATAATAATCCGACAAGCCAAACTTTCTACAAAAGAATACATATTTTTTGAAGATGCTTCTTTGATTTATTTCCATAAATTCGTCACGTATCCTAGGTTATTATTTGCAATTTATTGCATAAAAAGTTCCTTTTTTCCGAAGTTTGAATCGAGCATAAATTTGTCATAATTTTTCCAAGTTTCATTAAATTTAATAAAAAAATAAAAAAACAACAACCATTGCTTTGAATGTCAATAATGCTCTATAAATTAATAAAGGCGGGTTACCGAATTTAGAACAACGACACACTTTTTAAGGCACAGTGGAAGAGAAATAATTATAATAAAATAGTAGAAAACTTTTTGTAGTTTATTTATCTCCAAAAGAACTTAAAAAAACACACAGTTAAAAGTAAAAAAAACTGAAAAATGGTGTCATTTTTTCAACTATGAAAACTAAACTTGTGTGCAAAATTTAAGCAACAAGTGCTTTTTTGCCATAACTCCACAAGAAATCATCTGAGAGACATAAAATTCAGAAATGAGACGCAGCAGTTAGGCGAAAACGATGGCGAAAGCATAATTGCGCAAAAATGAATATAATGCATATAGTATGGAATAAAAAAAAGGCTTTATTGAACTCATAGTATCACTGCACATGATTGTCAGTCCAAGAGGAAGAACAGTAAGCAGATGTTCCTTAGTATGGGATATGCCCTCCTCTTACTGCAATGGTTGCTTCGCACCGTCTCCCCATACTCAGCACCAGATTGTCCAACAGTTCTTGAGGTAAGAGTGCCCATTCCTCAATCAGCATCTGTTTAAGTTGTCGGGTGTTCCCAGGAGGATGTAATCGTGACGCAAAGCGTCTCCCCAAAGCATCCCACACATGTTCTATCGGATTTAAATCAGGGGAGCACGCCAGCCAATCCATTCGAGGGATATCTTCACTTCCCAGGAGCTCCTCAACAGCATGAGTCCTGTGTGGCCGTCCATTTTCATCCATGTAAACGAAGTCTGATCCAATGGTACCTCGGAACAGACGCACATGGGGAAGGATCACCTCCTGACAATAGCGATCTCCGGTTACAGAACCTCTGTCGAAAACGTGGAGCTCAGTCCGCCCGTTCAACATAATGCCTCCCCGACGACAACTCCAGGACTGCCATAGCTGTTTCTTTCCGTGATGTTACTGGGATGAAACCGAGTTCCGACCTCTCTCTAAATCAAGTGGCGTTGAGAATCACTTCTGGTACTGAAACGATTCTCATCCGTAAAGAGGGCAAGATTCCATTGATGAGATATCCAGTTTTTGTGCTCCTTACACCACTCTAAACGGTGCCACCAATGGCCAACTTTCAAAGGAATGCAGCGTTCAGGATGGTGGGTGAATAGTCCACTTTGTGATGGCGTCTGGTCATAGTAAACCGCGACACTTGTCGCCCTGCCTTGTTGCTATACATAGTTGCTGAGCTTGCTGATTGGTATCGGCAGTTGTTTCGCTAGGGTGGTCACCACCAACCTTTCTAACAACTGTATCTATGGTTTGGTAGGCTTTCCAGGTGCGCAAACCAAAATTTTGTTGATTCCAAACTCTCCACCTACACTGTTCTAACTGCACCCCTCCTCCAGTGTTTCGATCATTCTTCCAAGCGTCTTGGTGATTTCTTCTAGCCATATTTCATGAAAGAACTCACTTGCACTTGCAGCGAATATCTTTAATTGAGCCTCTATTCTTCCTTCCCTTGTAGTTTTGAGTTACGTGCGTTTTGCGCACACTCACGTTGCCTATGATGTTTTGTTCCTGACATTTGCATACGCATCACTTTTCTACTGAATTGCGTGTTCATTGCGTGTACTGATCACAATAACCCCTTTTCTGCAATTTCATGGCTACCTGCTTGATATTTACATTGTTGCTTAAGTTTTGCACACCAGTGTAGTTTCTCCCTAGTTTCGGCACTGGTTTGTTTAAGCAAAATTAAAGAAAAAGTATTTTTTGACTCGCAACACGATTTTACACGTCACTATATAATGGATGAAACCATTTATGACATTTTATGCACTTTTTTTTCCTTCTTGTCATTTTTACAAAAAACATTTCCGACATCTGCATTTCATCAATGATTCCATTGTGCCACTGCCGATTGTACTGTTACACAGTTTGATCCTCATACATTTCTTACAGTATTACGACATTTATATATTTCATATTTAATTTTTATTAAATATTATATAACATTTAAATATTTCCAAATATTTAAATTTTAAATTGCAAAATTCGTGCATGTCTCTCAGAAAATATTTTGTGGGGATTTTTGGCTTCAAATCTGCAAAAAAATACATATAAATAAAAGAAAAACAATATATTGAATGAAACACTCAAAAGTAATGGCATCAGTTTGTTATTATCAAGGTAAAAAATTAAAATGAATATTTAAACCTGAGGCAAAGAGTTCATTGGAATCGCCTTTCCAATGAATTCAAGCAACTTCATTTTTATATGTTATCAACAAGTATTCCTTACTAATAAATTTTACGGTATTAAATTATTGTTTTTATTGCTGTTTTGTTAAGAGATGTGTACATAATATATGCTTTTGTGTAATTCCCGCAAGCAAATATTTGAGAAGAAAAAATACCTTTTTCGAAACCACACCGGGGAGATTATTTAGAAAATGGGGATAGGAGGCTTCCGTATGGTAGTTGATTCCGACTTCCCTGATGGGTAAAGTATTAGCGTGAGCTTCAGTCCCATGGCTGAACACACCTCCTACAGGAGGGGTTGTACCATGGCCGGTGATGACCATTAGAAGTCAACTGTAGTTCTCACCAGAGTGCTCTCGAAGCGGTGCAAGTCATTCAGTTTACCTCGGAAGCTATAGAAGGGCGAGATTAATTCTTTTAGCTGTTTTCATTTCACAAGAATTCGTATTTTTACTACTTCAACAAGAAACAGGTAGGGAAAGAGGAAATATTGTCTTAAAGCCTTTGACTTTAATTAAAATAATTGACTTAATATAATATACTGTTTGCTGAAGAAATCGTGAATTATGCCTATATTTTGTACACGAAAGATATCTTAATATTATTTTTAAACATTTTACTTTTCCCAGATATTATGTCGCTCATTTTTATATCTAAAAATATGCGATATGTAAATGATTTTCCTCTACAACCACTCTTCCATAGTTTAATATAGCTCTTTGCAGAAGTTGCTTTGATTTTGTCTCATTCTGCTATTTAAATTGTATTGCTAAATCAGTCTCGTGCATTGCAACTTAAAGGTCAAAATCCAAAGGCTAAATGCATTTATTCCTGGGATTTTTTTCCAAAAATTTCAATAACCTTCAGAATCCAAGTGTACTTCCCTATTCATCTATACCTGCTCGTGCTCTGTGATTAAGTCAACTGTGAGCAATGTTGCGTGAAGAACACAAAGTTGAAAACTGCATTGCTCTGCAGCACTCAGAGTCTCTTAGAAAAGACATTTAGAAAGAAAAAAAAACTTTTACCATCACTTTTCTGGTTGAAGGAGTTTACTTTCATGTTGCGAAATTGCTGAAAAGTATAATTTGTAATGGATCAAATAACAGCTAGGAAATGTTTTTTTTTGTATTGATAAAAAACAATTCTATTTTTTACTATTGCCGCTATTCTGTTACAATGATAAATTATTTTTCCAAATGCAGCATACTACATTAATAATAGATCCTAGAATCATTAATCTATACCTTTGCAGTAAATAGAGTACAAAAAATTCGGGGTTGTTCAAATTAAACTCCATGAACTGCGAAAGGCACTATTAGCCATAATGATATAAAAATTGGATCATAAATATTTTAGATGGCGAGGTCACCAAAATATTCTTCTCACTATTCAAAATGATAAAGAAAAATTTTGCAGACAGAAGGCTTTGCATCTTTAAAAATATGTAAAGTACAAATAAAATTATTTAATCCCTCAGCAAAACCTCATGTGAAAAAAATCCAAATAATGGGAAGAAAAAAAAAAGAAGATAGGAAAATTTATCAAAAATTCAAAAATATATATATATTTGAACTTTGAACATGAAGTATAGTAAAAAAATATGACTTCCACAGCTATTGTGCTCTGCTATATTGTTGGAAAAAGATAATTAATTTTGACAAGTTTTATGTTCCCAAAACTTTAACAACATTCAAACCGACAAAACCTTGTGGATTTAATATTCTCGCAAAACAGTGCATCACCCCATGTAACTTAAACTATCCTACTTTTGTGACAGACAAACAGGCAATCAGTCGCTATTTTACGACAGTTTTCGCCTCTTTGCTAACTTGATCTCACTCCATGCGAGTTTGGGTTATGGAGTTTCTTAAAAAGTTAGGTTCGTGTTGAAAATCTTTTTCCTTTTTCAGGAGGAATAAGAAAATCCAGTTAAAAAGTTACACAAAATGCTTAGCGAAGTCACGTGATTCCAAGTTCTGCGGTCTTGATTGGCTGCTCAAGATGCACTTGTACTCTACATGATTCCATGTTCTGCTGTCTTGATTAGCTAAGCAAGATGCACTTGGATTCCTATCTACCAAATGCATTAGCTTTTTGGTGGCTTCGTGACCAGCATAAGAATTCTTCTCACTGCCATCACCATAGTCTGCAACAGGTGCTTTACAAGCACATACAGACCTAAAATGCTGTTTTAAACTTATATTTAGAAAATGGATCGCGAGGAAAAAAATGGCAGATATAGATTTATGATGTATATAAGTGTTATGAGCTTTCATGTGAAGTAAAACCTGAGGAAATCGGTATAATGGTTGAGTTAGGGGGACGATCAAAGTTTTCTCTCTTTAGATATTGCGTTTAACGTTAAACGTAACGACAAATGTTTAACGTTAGTTATAATATTTTTTAAAGATTCTTCTCGATGATGGAAGGGAATATAGCGTGATATAAATTAGGGGCAATTGACGATGAATCTAAAATAAAGAATTTTCACGTGAAATAAAACTTAGGCCAGCTGCTGGGATTGGTGGACTGACATTTTGTTTTTGACAGTTATTTTATATGTAGAAAGAAGTTCAACCCTCTAAATAGTTTTTTTTCTTCGTCTAAAACGCCCCGAAAGACGAAGGCAGTGATAGCAGTAGGCTGTTATAAAATAGCATCAGCGTTTCAAAACAGATGCAATGGAAATGCGAATGAGATTCTCTTTTACTCTTCTTCAACATCATGGGTGGTCAGCATTTCCTAGAGTTGGTACAAATCACCGCTCATTCAAGTCAGATTTTATTGCTTTTGTTCATTTCGTATGACTACGAAAGTCAGAATGGTGTGAATGCTTTTTATGTGTAAAATAGCTCCGTTATATTTAAGCCTCATTCGCCGAGGGATAATATCGATATGCGAATCGTTTCAGAATATAAACAACGAAATTTTCTCTTAATTTTTGTAAGAATTGTATGTACAGAAACTATTATATGGTTATGCCCCCCCCCCCCAAATTTAAATTTCAAAATATTTAGTTTATGAAGGATTAAAATTTCTTTTAATCCGTCATATGAAATATTCATATTTTCCATTATTATGAAATTAAATTAATTTCATTTTGTGATATTTTTGGTAATAAGCAACCCGCATTTGCTATATATTACTGTTTATCGGGATCAAGAAATCAAAAACTTTTATATTAATCTGATATGCACAAATGCTAGCTCATAATATCATGTACTAAATTTTAGAAGCAACAGCAATATTTAATATAATAAAGCAGAATTTTTTATTTGAAGTTAGCAAATTGGAAGGCTAACTGATAAAAATAATTATTCTAGAGTATTCTCTAATCTAGTATTCTGAATAATTATTCTAAATATTAATTTGCTGTTTAGATATTAATGATTCACGCCCTAAAATATCCAGTCACATTTTTTTAAAAATTCAATATTATTTTCTTTATCAAAAAGTAATGATATTTTTATCACTTAAATGCTCAAATTACTATACGAATGTTACAGACTGCTATATTGAATTTTTTAATTCAATACTTTGTTAATTAATGAAGCCACAGATTGTTGGTAATACTCTGGATGGGGCGGACCAAAAACTAGTCACTCAGAGGAAAGAAGATGTAAAAGGAATCAAGAAATAGACGTCAAAGGTTAATCTAGCGCGAAAATAAGCTTACTCATTGAGGAATGAATTATCACTGTTATTACTGATAGAATTCTATGACCATATTTTCTAAACCTATTCTCTCATAAAAGTTGTTTTTGCATCATCTTAAAACAAAAAAAAAAATTACATTTTATAAACACATCAATTTCATTTTATTGTTTTCTTTTAAAATAAAAAAAATACAATAGTTAATTTTTAACGTTACGGAATTCAAACTTATCCATAAAAATATTCAATCGCATACTTTTGCCAATGTAAAAATTAAAAAGTTCTTTCTTCGAACATCAATTCCGAAGTAGGATTTTCACTTCCATTTTTTTAGTAGTTTAGACATATTTTGATTCGCATGTGTTATATTTTGTTTTGACTTATTCAATTAAATACATGTTTTTCGGTCTTACCTAATAACAAATAAAATTTTCAAAAAAAAATAATCTAACAGCAGCAACAACAAAAAATGCAAGTCACATTAATATTTTAGGTTGGTTACTAGGACTAGGTTAAAAGAATGATTTTTCCTGAAAATTTTGAAAATTTTTTTATGATCGGAAAATAAAGTCCAAAGTTCATAGATTCTAAAACATATTTTGTTTTTAATACATGTGGGATAGACTGTAGATACAGTAGTTTCAATAAAATGCAACAAATACAAATGCAATCGGAAACAGAGCTATTTTTTAAACGAAAACGAGCTATTTAGTTTATTTTTACCGTACAATTATCCAAAATAATATTTGATATGTTTATATTATGTATCTACCTACTCAACCGTAGTTTTTTATTTTTGGCATTTCAGTTATAAAAGCGTGAAAATTGCATTTGGATGAATTAATTTACAAGTACAATATTTAAATGCATTTTCTGAGGAATGATTATTTCACTGTTCACGGAAAACAAGATATATCAAAATCAATTCGATAAAATTTCATGAAATTTAATATGTTTGTATGCAATAGCTTTGAGACTGCAACTTACCGCGGATTTTAAGATAGCTTTATTTAGACATGTTTTACAGACACTTTAAGTTCAAAACATGGATAAATTTTGACAAAAAAATATTAAAGGCAACTTCAACTGCCTATAAAATTTTTATTCATTAAAATAATTTTTATGTTGTGGTCTGTTACATTTGAAGTAGTTTTAGCTATATGTAGGTGAAATAAAAATTAAATATTTCCACTATTTTTAACTTACTCTGAAAATTTTGCTAAATTTTCACTAAATAAGTAGATTTTTTTTTTCAAAAAATAAAGGCAATGAGTGTATTTTTTTCTTCTAATAGCGACCTTTGAAGTCTGTTTAGCTATTTGGTGCAATAAAAAAAATGTTTATATATCATTTTTTTAAAATTCGTCTCTGAACCGAGCCGGATACCTTAAAAAACTAAAAAGTCAAAAATATAGGAGAGCCAGAGTTGGTAAGTTTGATAGAAATTTGTAAATTTGGTGAACAAATAACATTTCAGATTCCATGATTATATTTCGTTGTTTGCGAGTATCCATGATTTGCAAACCGAAAGATAATCAAACAATTCCAGAAATGTGTTTTCCGAATACCGAGAGAGCTAAGAAGTGGAGATTCTTGCATTCTTTTCCATTTTTGATCATTAAAACATTTTCTTTTCTATACTTGGTATGCGAATAAGTAAAAAGCCAAATTCAAGAGGTCGTAAATTATCAAATATTGCTTTCAGTCTTTGTCATCATGTCGTGTTTTTCGACAAAAACCCTTCACCGAACTCGAAGCCACTGTTGTCCGCACTCAATAAATCACTCCGTAACTGCATGCCATTTCGTCTAAGACTACTGAAATCTCTCCTCAAGCCAACTTGTTTATTTTCTTCTTATTGCATTTCTGGAAACAATAGAAGGCCTCTTTCTTCCCATCAGGCCACCCTAAGAGTATAAATTCATTTTTTCAAAGCTTTACGCACAAACAAAGAGAGCAGAATAAGAAACACAGAGTCTAAAGAATTTCAATTATTATTTCTATTCATAGAAGCCTCAACCAGCCACAGCAAAATGCTCTGGTTATAAAGCAACTTGCTGCTGTTATTGTCTTACTTTATTGCTGCCAGCGACATGAAATGTTACGAATATGCTGAGAACATAAAAAATGTGTCGTGGCAGCCATCTGTGAAGTACTTAATCTGGAACCATAAAAAGAAACACACTATTATTTCGTCTCTTCGAAGAAACGGAAAGAAAAAGAAGGAACATTTTTTTTCTTCTTGCGCATAAAAATAAATGACAATTCTGCTCTTTTGTATTCAAAGAATACGCTTTGAAAAATGAGGTATAATTTTATGCCAGAATGAAGTTTACTCTTTCGAAAACAAATGCAAATATACAATTGAATTAATTCTGTTAATATTAGAGCAGTATGATACTTCTATGCCAGATGCTTTTTTTCAGAATCAAGCTTCATTGAGTCATCCACTTTCTTAAAGAAAAGTTCAAATATAAAATTAAATGCATTCGGTTAGTTTCAGAGTAGTATAACATTTCTGTGTCAGATGATATTTATACCTGAATCAAATTTAAACGACTCTCTTATTTTTTCGAAAACGAGTGGAAATATGCAATTGAATTAATTCGGTTAGTTTTAGAGCAATGTGATAATTTTGATCTGATGCTTTTTACACCAGAATCAAGCACAACAAGCCATCTACTTTTTGAAAAGATGCGCAAATACACAAATTAATTAAAGTTTTTAGAAAAGTATGATACTTCTGAGCTAGATGTTCCAAAACTTCTTTTTTCAGTTATCAAGGAAATTCCGATAAGTATAAATAATGAACCTCGAATCTAGATTTAATTTCAGTATTATTAAGGCTGACAACTTCTTCATAACTCATGCCGTAGTCTGGAAAACCTCACTGCGCTATCCAAACCCTGAATGGACAGCCTTTACTCCTGCCTTGCCAATACCTCTACTATGAACAAGAAGTCTGAAGACCAGTCCATCCAATCTAAAAAACTTCCTCTTTGATCAAAACAACCATCCCCTCTATTCTGCAATCCAAAAGACGGGCCCACTTTCTGCTTCTGTTAGCTTCGCTGGATACGCACTTCGATTTAAATAAAATTTCATCATATTTCAAGTCCTTATCCACGATGCGTAACGGCATTTGTGCCTCGGAAATCGTAAAAACTGTTTCCCACATTTCCAACATATAATAAATGTATTCTTATAAACTCTAATGATCGGTGTTAAATTTAGTACTAAAGCAAATGATATTTCTTTGTACATATCTTTTTTTTTTGAAAAGCAAGTTGCTTTTATTGGTATTCGAATTTTTTACATACTTTTAATACATCTTGTTCTTTAGGAGTTTTGATAGAAGTTTTTCATTCAGTAGAATTCTACGTATTAGTAAGCCGTGTGTTAACCACCATTTAGGAAGATATCAAGCGCATTTATTTGTCTTTTATATTCAATATATAGCACAAAAGAAAAGAGGAAAAATATTTAATGTAATTGGATTTTTGAACAATACATCATCGAAGTTACAACTGCTATAAGGAAAAATAAAATTCATCTTTCATTTCTAGATTCATGAGTGTCAAGTTTAAAGCATCGAACCGGGCAGTCTCGTATTCTCTCAGTTTGGTGGATCATCATGGGATAGATCACACTAAATTTCACCGCTCCGGTTTATAAGTAGACGTACATATTTTTTCTCAATCATAGAGGTCTTAAAAATTTCAAAGCTGAAATTTTTCAAGATTACAATACTTTTTATTTTCTCATATAAGAAATATGGAGAAAATATTGTAATCGCCAAAAAATTCGAATCCAAGATTTCGACGAGTCTTTACGTTTTAGATCTCCATGAGTTCTAAAAACACATGTTTGGAAAATGTCCACCCGTCCTTCTGTCTGTGATAAAGATAAGCCAAAAAACGCTTTGAACTGGCCAGATGAAATTTGATATATGATCTTTAGACCAAATTTGTAGATTTCTATCAAACGTTCAGCAAAATCTATTCAGAGGAGATCAGTTCGTCCGGCTATTCGAATATAAGCTAACAGAATAACTACAAAATGAAGACATCTACATGCACATCATCCGGTGCACTGAATTAATGTCTATATAATAGACACCTATCAATTTTTGAGAAAATTTTAAACGTCTGTCGTTCTACTCTTTCAGAAGCATGTAAATGCGATATCTCAAAAATGCAATGACTTAATTATATCAAATTTGGTGAAGGATTTTATGACTACATTTGTAGTTTTGTGTCAAATTTCGGTTTTAGTGGGATGGGAAAATATACATCCAAAATCCAAGTTCTATTTTTGGATATTATTAGGCGCATGACAGGAATTCATCGCCAAAAAATTGCCAAGGATAACGATAGATTCAGTAAAAATTCATTCCAAATGTTAATATTTCATGACTATTGTACGGCAATGTTATGGAAAATGTTCTCTGCCTAGTTCAAGGTCCAGAATCTTTTGCAGGGGTGGTGGGTAGCCGTTTTATTAGAGAGATGTTAGAAAGCGTTTTGGTGACAACTAAAAACCCGCTGTAGAAAAAAATAGAAGAGACATCAAAGTATAAACAGTGTAGGAATATTATCTGAACCTAAGCTCTTAAACTAATCAAAATAATGAAAGCATTATTTATATTTGAAATACGGTTTTAAAGAATCCGATTCTACGAAATGTAAACGAATCTAAAATGGTGAGTTTACTACCCTACTACTCTCTAAAGTAGTAAAAAAGGTAGTAAAAAGCACCGACACGTCTTTGCACTCTGCAGTAATAAGTTGTGAAACGTCCTTTTAAAGAATACTGGGCTGTGAAAAGTAACTTCTGAGGCGAAACCGCATGACTGATGCGGGGTTTATTACGAAATGTAAGATTGCATAAGTACGACCGTGAATTTAGTGCAACGGTTTATGCTGATCTGCGTTCGCAAACAATGCCACTGTCACGGTCGCAGTTATGATAGCACGCCATCTCTAAACGGAATTGATTTTTTTCCTGCAGTTTGAGCAACATTTTCGTCCAGTTGTATTCTCGCAAAGTAGAAAGTTATCATCTTTACTGCAGTGTTTTGTTTTGTTTTATGGCATCTTAGTTTCGAAAAAAAAGTCGAGCTTATTAATATCAGCAGAAACGTTTTGAATAGCATTTCTTCACTAACTGTTCAAAAGTCTAAATTAGTTGGACATCTTGAGTGGATTAAAGAACTTTGCACATCTTTCGATCCATCACATTTGTTCTGAACAGGTTTCATTATTTTAACATTTTTCGAACTATTTTATTGTTTTAAATTGGCTAGAATTGAATACGATTCCAGAATAATTTTGGAATCTGAAAAGAATAGAAATTAGTTTGGAAGAAATTGTTCTTTTTCTTGAAAATATCTTACAGAAAAGAACGCGGCAGACATTCTTCGACTCGTTCTAATGCAGAAAGCCTTGCCTGATAGGCTTTACAGAAAAGATGAACTTTTCTGTTACGAATTAAATCTGATTATTCTTCAGGTCATTTTAAGATAAAAGTACAACGTAAAAAACAAACTTTTGGATGGAAAAATGGAAATACATATGTTCTATTTTAGCACTTTGAGTTAGTGACTTTTATGTCAGTGACTTTTGCATCGCACTAATTCGACACTACTGCCTTCTAAAAATGCGTTCAACAATATTTTTGATCTGCCTTTGTTTCTTGTCAGAGATCCTTGAAGCCGATTCCGATGATCCTTTGGTGATTGTTGACCAACAGAATGCGGAGGAGGAGACTCGTCTGCCGAATGCCCATAGTGCGACTTTCGTCATGGGCTTCATATTCCTGTGCTTATTCTTCTATGGGGTAT
Organism: Argiope aurantia; assembly: GCA_026543865.1. Taxonomy (NCBI): domain Eukaryota; kingdom Metazoa; phylum Arthropoda; class Arachnida; order Araneae; family Araneidae; genus Argiope; species Argiope aurantia. The sequence goes on from JAPMOR010077138.1 coordinate 69,366, forward strand.
ATAGAGTTTGCAAATGCCATTGCATTGAGAAGAAGCCGCCTCTTACGGTGAACCTGGATGGGGGAGAGACACCTGACGAGTTGGGACTTGAGAAACACATCAAAGAACACAATGACTATCTAGCCATCTATGGGCCCAAAAAGCACAACACCAACTTGCATGTGTGTGAATTTAAGAAAAACGATGGCACGAACGGACCTTGAAGGCCACTTATCTTCGAAAACAGGGTAAGGTTCCACTTTTACATGCTTCATCTTTACATAGAAAACTTTTAGGCCCAGTTATGTTTTAGATCATTCCTAATGCGGCTATTCCTTTTCACTTCGCTAGTTTCATGTTTATGCAGATGGAATATTGTAATAGAACTTGCTTCTTCACACCTTAAATTTGCAAACGTTTTTGCAGCTGGGAGTTCCCGATGACACTATACATTTTTAATATTCAAGTAAATTAAAAAAAATTAAGTATTAATTTTAAGATACGTCCGATATTGTGTTTTTAAATGCTCTAAAGTAGTTATATTTTGGGATTTTTGCATTAAAAAATTGAATTTTTTTTTTGAAATCAAAATATACTTGTTAAATGAAAAAGCTTTTTTAAAGACTTTTATAGAGCTAAAAAGAGACAGAGATTTTTTTTTAATTTGGAGGTTATCAAATCATTTCCTTAAAACGTTGTTGATAGTTTAAGAATTATATTGCCCAATTCTTGAATTAAAAATTAATCTGTATTTCGATCCAGTCTTTAAGTATTGCGATCCGACTGAAAAATAACATGATATCTCCTCTTTCTTGCGTATTGTGAAGCATTAAAACAATATAGAATACTTCTAAATAAACAGGCTACTTATTCTCTATGTCAAGAACTGCAGAACATATTTAGATATTATTATCCCAAATTTCAACAAAAAACTATATATTAGATTTTAATTTATGTTTTCGTCAGAAAATTCTACTTTGTATTACAATTTGAAAAAAATTGCATTTAAAGTATGTAGAATACCATTAAAATGTATATAAAAGCAAATATAAAAAAATGAGGGTAACTTCTCAAAAAACGAAATAAGAAACAAAATTTAAATGGTTTTATGAAGATAAATATTCAAACATTAAGAATATTAAAGCAAACAAATTTCATATTTTCGAAAAAAAAGTCGTCTTTCCTACGTAGTTAATTATATTTCAGTTTCATATAAAAAGTATTTATTTAATATTGAATTTAAAATAAAATTTCATTACGTGGTTTATACTATTGAAATCTCATAATATAATAAAAAATGCTAAATTTAAAATATTTTTAAAAAGTATTTTTATTTGTGTGTACTGAAGAGTAGAATTTTTTCAAAACTTAAAATGCGAAACCAGAGCCATCGCAAATATGTGCGGCAAAGGGAACTTCAAACTCTACTAAGCGAAGAAAATTAGGCATCTTTTACCAATACGCATTTGCCTATTCACATGTATGGCTAAACCTTATAAATATCTTTTACATAAAAATTCTATTATGTTTAAAATATTATCATAACATTCTAAATTCATTCATTTATCTTCATCATAATTAATTTTATATTTACTGAAAGCCAATTAAGTATTACTTACAATAAAATTCTTCGCTTCATTTCTAAGAATTAATTCTTAAATTTGCTAGGATATTTGCTCTTCATTTCTTTTACTAACCATCAAAAGATTGTCAATATTTGAGTTTTATTTTTTTATGAGGCTTTTGAGATTTAATTCTTGAAATATGACTATATTTTATTCTGGATTTTAATATATAAACCCAGTTTGTAGCAATAACAGTGTTGTAGAATAATCGGGGAATAAATACTTCAAATTATTTACGTTTGTAATTACTTCGAATTTGATTCTTGAACTATTTTAATTTGTTTTAATGCATTACTAGAACAGGGCAGCAATCATTTATAAATGCCTACTGTTGGATAACGATAACATTTGACAATTTATAGTAAAAGGAAACAGCTAAATCTAAATATTCATAAAAGATTTTCTTGGTGAGTAGATTGTATTGAAAGTGAAAAAGACTTCTATAATGCATAACTATATAGAAGAAACTAATGTATAAGGTACTGTCGACGCTGGAGAAGACATGACAAAAATAATTCATATATTTATTTTTATAATTCTTTTCCAATACGGAAAGAAAGAGAATTTATTTTCTTCGACAGCGAAGTATTTTAAAGAATATTAGAGCTTCCGTTTTTTTTAGCGAAGAACTTATGTTTAAATAATTTTCCACGAATTCTTTCTTTTCTTCATTTCCACTTCTAAGATCGAAGTTGCGCGATTTTGTTACTCGGGCTGATGCACACTCGAATGTCTTTTAGCGTAATCAATGCACAGCATTCTATAAAAAACTTTGCATCGATTGCGCCTAGATGGCATGTTATTCTGCATGAACAAACGAATGCTCTTATAATGGTGGCTATGTAAAATGAATGTAGAAATGAAATGCAAATTATTTTATAAAAGAAACTTTTCAGAGATTCGATACTTTCGACAAAAATCCATTTTTCTTTAGTGTAGTGACATTTACCTAAAAGAATTTTTAAATAAGGAAGGCAACAACGAGCAGTGTGTTTGGAGACCGAATTTACTGTTGTGCAAGATCAAAAATTTACTGTAGTTGGGGCACGAACAAGATAGAATGCGGAAAAGATAGGAAGTTCTTGATTTTTAAGTATTATATAATATTTTAACTATATTGTAAATATATTATATTTATATTATTATTTTTAAAAAGTATTTTATAAATTTTTGAACTTATTCTTTTATGTAATACTTCGTATGAAACGAAAAACACATACATGAAAAATGAACAATTTAAACATTAGATCTCCCATGCCCACTTTTTTATTTTTGTATATTTAGACCTAAAAACCATTACATTTTATTCAAAAACAATCAGATCCTGAATTTCAGCTCCCCATCTTCACTTTTTCACATGTTTTTATTGTTAAGTACATTTTTCCCTCGGAGCTAATGCAACCTAATAAATCCTTCAAATTGTTATTTTTCTCTCTCCTTCAATTGAATGCGCTGTTTTTCTTAATATGTTATAGATACGAATATTCTATGAAGGAACATTTTAGTCCTTGTTTTATTAAAACACCTTTAATAAAGTTTATTAAATAGATTAAAAGTACTTGGAATGATGCACTTTTTTTTCGTTAAGAGTGACTGAAAGCAAATTGCGAGAGAAAAAATCATTGTCCATTTGCTTAATCATAATATTAAGAACCTGAAAAATTTTGGTGTTGCCTAACCTAACTTGCATACTTCAGTAATTTATAATGAATTCGCAGAATTTTTTATACATAAAAGCAATTTTCCTTATCGCTCATATTGTAAAAGAATGTCGTCAGCAGTTGCCTATTGTTTTATTAAATTTACTTTAACCATTCATCAGATTTTAGTTAGAGAATTACCACAATGAAATAAACACAATAAATAAATACTTCAACCGACAAGTGATCGAAATAATGGATGAAAGTTAAACATTAATTTTCTGATTTCTTAACCGCAAAATAAGGAACGATTGGCTAAAAATTGCGTCATCTTATTCATTGCCATCTTGCCGATTATTCTGCAATGTCTGACAGAATGAACGACATGTCTGAGAATTTGCGGACTCAACGTCGTCGACATCCATCGCGTTAAATTTTTAATTGGCCAACCAAAGAGTATCGGAAAAATGCGACGTCTTATTAACTTGCCACTCCATGAACTATTTTCCGATTTAAACCATTACTTGGATATTTTGATTGCATTAACAGTTATTAATTAACAGTTGTTAGATGACGAGGCTGGCCCCTGAACTGGCGACCTCTTCTCCAAGCTTCCGCAACACACCAGAGGAAAGTCATCGGCAGATTTAACTTGTATCAGACCAGTTTACATGACGGTTTTTCCATAGAATCGAGTCTCGAGCCTGACACCCTCCATTTCCGAATCCGAGACCTTATCACCAGGCCGCATGTACCTGTTATCAATCTACAGAGCAAATGAATAAATTAAATGCTAAGGAACATAAGAATACTCTGGTCGGGGAGAATATGCAGCTGTTGGTTTCTCTTTTCCGAACTTCGCCGATAAGTCCCTCAAAAGTGTCGCACGAAAAAAAAAGACACACACACATTTCAAAATGCAAAAATTTATATTTTCAATTATTTTGTTTCAATTTTATAGATATTTAGTCATACTAAAAAAAGATTTGAAAACTTCGCGTACAACTTGCAGTTCAGCTACGGCAAATAAATTGACGACATACTTGCCCTAAGGTCACGAAATGCTGCTCTGTGATGGAAATGTGGGAAGGGAATTTCAGCCGTCTTCCCTTTCTTTTCTATTACTGATACTAGTTTTGTAGATACAACAGAAACAAACGGGAGTGGTCCCCTTAAAACTTTCCAGCATACTCTCTAACAAAGCTGCCATCCCCTATCTCCCACCCCTCAAAGAATTGTGGATATTAAGCAAGATAGGGAACGCCTTGCATGGCATTGGCGTGCACCAGATACGACCAATGACCCTTGCCGCGAATTTAGTATTTTACTGATTCTAATTGTGTGATCCTTGGCGAGTGTTTTGGCGATTTATAGTATCTCTGCCGTGCGATTGATAGCATCCAAATATTGAATTTGAGTTTTAGAGATATTTTTCTCAACCGATTGAAACCAAACTCTGACACAAAGCTACACTTGTAGTCACAAAAATCACATACCAAATTTGATATATTTGAGTCACTGTGTTCATGAGCAATGTCCTATATATATTTCTGAAAGCAGAGAATGACAGACGGTAGACACCTTCTTGGATTTAGCTCAAAAATTGATACGTATCCACGCTATAGACGTTAAATCTGCATAGCTTCCTTTAAAAAAAATTTGACGCTTTAACTTACATTGGAACAGCGGGACAGACTTCCTCCGAATGGAATTTCTTAAAAATTTGATAGAAATATACACATTTGATATAAAGATCTTATATCAAATTTCATCCTTCTAGCTCAAAGCGATTTTGAGATGCAACTAACCTCTACACCTGTTTTGCCTCCATAGAATATCGTAGAAAATCTTATTACGATATTTGGATAAAACAATGACGAAAGAGCGCACAGTTTTGCAATCGAGAACGCAATACAACTCAGATTAATGTTTGTTACTCAAAATTGGACCAAATCCATTCGGTAGCGCAATAGATTGCTAATGCAACGTAATAACTAATTTTGGACTAATACGTTGTCAGACCCTTTTTTTCTTGGCTTGAAATTCCTTATTTATTTTATGATGTCTCGCGAAAACATTTACATCTACAAATTCTGCATTTTAGTATTGATATCGAATTGCACAATTAAGCGTCTTAAACATGAATTTCGGAAAGTTTTTATTTATTCAAAATGCTGAAATATATCGAGGGGAAGCATTTTCTCTCTGAATACATCTTCCACCATTCATTAGACATTTTGTAATTAAATTTGAAGAATGATCATTTTTAAGTTTTTATAAAAAAAAAAATTATAGGCCTCTTGGAGGAGGGGGAGAGCGATTGGAAAAGAATTGAACTATCCACTAAATAGAGTTCAACTATCACGGTTTAAAATCAAATATAGTCCATGATGACACGATAAAAGCATTTCTTTACCCACTAACTGCCTCTATTCTCATATTTAGGGCCTTTGGAATTTTACGTACACTACTCGGTTTAAAATTATATTTGTTACGCCGACAGTTTACCTCCATCCTATATACAGGGTGATCAAGAAATAACAGGGTGTGTTTCAAAGACCTGTAGCGTGTTATTAAACGAAATATAACAAAATTTGGTGACCATACACATTAAAGTATGCGGTTTCAATTTGTAAAAAAAAAAAAAAAGTACCAAAAAATGGCGATAGGAGAAATCCTGGCGCTGCAAGCGCATAATGTGCGAAAAACGATTATATAACTGCTAATGGAAACATTAAACAACAACACACCAAATACCAATGAAAAACGTTCCACGAGGTTACACTTTAAAACGCGGTACACGAGATTTTCGATAGTGCCTCGCAGTATATAAGCATTTATTTGTCTGATATGTAACGTTATTTGATCTTTTCAGATGAAATTGAACTTCATCGCTCCGTAATATCCACCAAGGTCATTCTTCATCCACTTCCAATCGAGCCAAACATCTCAAAGCAAACTCAAATCGGGTATTTCTGTCCCCTGAGAGAAATTCTTGAATGGATGTTATCTTATACGGATAATATTTACTGGATATTACGCAATATCTTCTGCACTGTTGAGAATGGGATATCTATTTGTCGTGATATTGGACGTGCTCTGCTTATTAGCTATCGCCTGATCCATAACGACGATTGCAACTTCTTCACCTTGTTCCTGATGATACCTTTATGCCCTTGGCGCGGTTGCAGATCAAGAATTACTATTGTTCCAAATTTTTCAACCATTCTTCATAGTTATGGTCATCGGTCCTTTACATAACTATATTTGGTATTCACGAAGAACAGCACCGGCATTTTCATTCCGCTGAAACAACTTGACTAGTAAGGCACGTTCACCTAGTGACAATGCCATCGACGGGCGAACTCTTACAGAATGACGTGAATTCCCGCAAGCCTTCCTTTTATCCTCGATATCGTGTCACGAAGTCCCCGTATATGAAAAATAGATATTGAAGTTTTCGATTGCAGCGGCAGAATTTTCCTTATCGGCGTTTTTTTTGGTACTAATTTTTTTTCTTGACAAATCGAAACCGCATGCTTTAGTGTGCATGGCGGCCAAACTTGGTTATGTTTCGTCCAGTACATAACACGCTAGAGGGCTCCGACACATCTTCTGTTATTTATTGATCTCCCGATATGTCAGTCCATATTGAGTTCAGCGTGAAATGTGCACTCCGTGTTTCGTTTCTTTGCAACAAGTGGACAAGTTTGCAATTCGTCTGTATATGGAACGGAACAGAATATTCATATTTGCAGCATTATACTTATGGATTGGCCTATTTTATATTATAATGAAATACAGCATATAAATATGTGATTTAGAGGCGATAGTTAACTTATTCAGTCCTTTATTTATGGAATGATTTTATCGATCTTTTTGTGACGACACAACTTTTCAAAAATATCAAAATATTTTCAAACCAAAACGTAATTTTTAATAAAATTATATTATTACACAACTTTTTGTGCATATATATATATATATATATTATCGGGTCAAAAATATCAGAAAATGGACAGTTAATGGATTGAATATGATTTGAAATGAAAGTATTTTACTAATAATTCTTAGAAATAAACTAATTATTCAATTTATATTTAAAATGAAAAATGAATGAGTGCAGCCAAGATATAAATTTTCGATATGAAAGACATTTGTTGTTAACCTAAGAAATAAATGATTGATTTTTCTGATGGTGTCAAAATATTCTCAAAATAAGACTCATTTTTATTTTTCTCTTTTTCAGTGAATCCTACTTGTTTCCTACTTACAGACATGAAATTCTTTATTCAATTTTATCCTCATTTGGTGACCAATGACGGTATTTAATAAATAACGCTAAATAGTCAACTGTTTTCATGCATGAAGTGCGTGCCTCTAGCGTCTGCATTTAAAGACGTTGTTGGAATTTAAAATTTCCACCCCTTTACCATTATTTTGAACAAATTACATACTTTTATCTCGATGAAATTATATTGTTTTTATATTTTCAAAATTTAATCAATTTATTTAATGAAATTTTTATACTTTAAGAATGATTTCATTGGATAATAAGCTAGAAGAACATTTATTTAAAGATTCCCAATTCATAATAATCAGTTATAAATTAAAGACAAGAACTAAGCAATGATTTAAATATCATTATTTCATTTATATATAATAAAATTTATTTATATAGAATTAAAAAAATTCTAATATAAAATTTAAAAAAAAATTAATATTTAATACACTTATATAACATTTTGTTTTTAGAAACAGTTTTTATTAAACTTATTACTTTTGAGGTGTTTACGAAGTTATTTAAAAGAACGTATTTTCTTTTCAAACAACATACATTATTAATTAGTTACATAAAAAGGGATAAGTTATTGTTTTTCTTCATTTTATTACAATCAAATTTATTTTATTTATTTTATTATTTATTATAATTAATAACTCGTGTATCAGATTTTTTTTTCAAAATTTAAATGGCAAATTTTTTTATTATTATTTTTTAAGTATACAAATACTATTTTTTATTTACATAAATTTAGGGAATTTTAAATAAATTAAACAAAATATGAATTTTTTTTAAAAAAAGTGTATAATTTATGTAGTGGTAATATACGAGCTATTTCAAAGCAGAATCTGAAGAGAAGTCACTTATTAATAATTCTAAGAATTAAAGGAATGAAATTTTCTTCCAGTTTGCAATGGCTTAAAAATTCTTTTTGACTCTTCTGCTTATCTGCATTCGAAACTGCCCTCCGATTAGTAATCTTATGGCTTACACAGAATCCCGTTTGCATTTTTATAGTACAATTTAGTACAATCAAGTGGAAATAAATTTTGAAATGGGCTTATTTTATTGCTAGCTTTAAGAGCAAGAAAGAACGTTATTCACACGTTTTCAAGTCAGACCCCGAATATCAAAGAAACAATGATTTTCACCTTCACACAGACGGTTCGAAACGTTGAATGCATGCCTTTCCAGTGAATCATTGTAGTTTGAGTTATTCAACATATATTTGAATTCATTCTCATAAAAATCATTTTTTCAAAAGTTTTGAAATTTTTTTTATCAGTAATGAATCATGTTTTAATTCAAATTCAGAGTTCAGTAAAATTCAGAACCACTGAAGACGTGCATCGTTGAAGAACGTAACAATACATAAATTTAAAAACAATAGAAACTAGTAAACTATTCTTGAAACATGTAATACATTGGTTTGCAGATTTTCGAAAGAAATTTTTTTGAAAAGATAAAAGGACTCTTCCCAACCAAGATTTACATTTTTGATTATCAAATTTTTGACTGAAGTGACGCATCATTTAAATAAATTAAATTATTTCTTTTGTAGGTTATAAAGGATAAAAAAAAAGGAAGAAATATATTTTACTCATCAAAAAATCTGACAACGAAGTACTGATGAATCTCCATTTTTTATATCTCCTAGAGTCAGAAACAGCCATTTTAGTAATCATTTGTCTGCATACTTGAATGCAAACACAATAATACCAAAATACAACAATCTAGAAACATGAAATTTGGTATTTGCTCTTGATATTAAAGGTGTGCAATTCTACATAATTTTGCATGAAATAAATCATGGAGGAGAATCGTCTGCCTGTCAGCCGCGGATATAAACACGATGACTGAAAAGTGCGACGAGCTGAATGAAATCCGATGCTTTGTTTCATCATCAAAATTTCAGTAATCTTGGTATCAAATGTTGAATGAAATCCATCATAGGTAGATTCTGTTCGCTAAACGCGATAAATCAGGAAGATGAATCAATAAAACTTGATATTCCTTCTATACATAGCATTTTTTTTTATCAAATTTGGGCTCAAAATAAGCTAAAGTAAAAAATCTAAATGCAAACTTGATTTTTGTCACATATCTATGAATTTTTGCATTTAAACGTGCAATACAGTGGTGAGAAAATCAATTTATTTTTAAATAAAAAAAGCATGAAGTAATAAAAAATACTTTTTAAATAGCATAACCATGAATTCAATTGAAGATTCATAAATTTAGACGCATAAAATGGTTTTTATCAAAAAAATACAGAAAATTAATCTTTATAACTGTATCCTATAATTCTCTGGAAAATTATTGAAATAAAAAAAAAATTTTTTTTTTGCCCATCTTAAACCGTAGTGTTTTTCTGCACATCATTCTGATTCGCCTTTAGATGATGTTCACATGAGGAAGAAGGACAGAGATTGATCGCTCTGGCTCTGGGGACCAACCGCCTGGAAGAGGATGTCAGTTCGGTGAATTGGCCGATGTTATGGACGAGTTATGATAAAGACATAGTCGACCACTTCTAATTCCTGTCGGTACTGCTTCGTTTAATGGTGGCAAAATACAAACTTTTATTTCGGCCTTTTCATTTATGAGTAATATTATGGACTTGATGTTTTTTTATCCTTTTAATATCCTTGTATTAAGGTCTCGGCTTTGGAATTGGAGGATTCCAGGCTCGAGATCCGATTTCACAAAGAATCGCCATGTGAGCAGTTTGGTACATCGGGATCAAATGTCCTCCCACTTGTGTACTGCAGAAGCATGGGGGGGGGGGGGTAGGGCTAGCGCGTAGTTCTAGTCCTCTGAGTTTGATTCAATATTATGAGGTCCATCTCAAAATATCCCTAATGTTGCTTTAAAACAGAATATTAACTCTATCTAGGGCCGTGGGAAATATGCTTCCCAACAAATTTATCAATCTTTGTTTAAATTATGTAGGTTGGCATAAGTTCTGACAAATTTTTTTAGTAAGTCAGAAACTTAGATGCTTCAGGTCTTTATCTCACATAAAATGACGTGTCTTGATTTGTTACTTAATTATTAATTAACAAAATTAATTAATTAATCAAATTAAATTTATCTAATAAGCTAAATGAATCCCTTTTCTTATTGTAATTTCAAGTCCAAAAATATTTTAACATAATATGACTAGAAAAAAATGGCCCTTTAAAGGGTTAATGTAATTAATTAATTTTAGCTTCTTTCATATGATGTAAAACAGATTACACCCATTTGCATTTTTTTTAAAATCGAGAATAACACAAATTACTTTAAACTATGGGTCAAACCTCCAAGATCCTTACCACTATTTCTTCTAAGATACATTGAAAACAATTTTCCAAAACAATGTGTTTGTTTGTTTGTAATTATGGCACTTGCCACGGACAAGCCCCGCTGTTCAGAGACAGCCGATTTAAGCCTGAGGGGGAGCGTTTCTTGTTTTTATAGTAGCGCCAACTAGAACCAAGAGTACGACTTAGCTACTCACGCATCACTCATTCGCTTGCACAACACCTTTTTACAGGAGGGCACATTCACACATCTCACAGATAGAACAACGAAAGAACAACCATGCCCAAACCGGGACTCGAACCCGGGACGCCCAGATCCCGAGGAAGACGCGCTACCCCTATGCCAGGACGCCGGCCCAAAACAATGTTATAATACTTGACAAGCATTTAGATTTGATCTATGAGGCTAAAAGAAATATGTTTATTAATCATAGTAGGGTTATCTATTAAGTGCTTGACTTAATTTTTGAATCAGTTTGTTTTTTTGTATATTTTATTAATACTCATAATTTTATTTTTAATAACTTTAAACACTATTAAAAATAGGATTTTTGACTTGGATTTTTTCTTTTGCTTGATAGTGTGTGCATATTATATATATATATATATTTGTAATGTAATCCAAATTAATTTCCAAGATTTTATCTTAATTTAGTCCATCGTAACTTCATTCTAAAATATTCTCTTATTTCGTGATCCAATTTCACTTTCGATTTAATTAATTTCTCTGTAAAAATAATGCGCCATCAGTACTACGTATCAAGAGAAAGTGATATATTCGGTTGCCCTTGAAAAGGTGTCAAAGGTCACCACGTGTAATGAATTGGTGAGTGGCCAGAAATCCTATATAAGACTAGTTATATAAGTTATATAAATATTAGTTATATAAGTTATATAAATACTAGTTATGTAAGACGTTATATAAGACTAGTGATCATTTGTTTGCCCCCTTTTTGCCTTCTTTCTTACTTTTGCTTTTGTGCCGAGCTACGCGCTACGCCTTCTTGTAAATAATCATGCTTGCTTCCCGAGAGAGAATAAAATGGAATTAAAAATACCAAGTCTCTTCACTGCTACGAACCTGCATTCTACTTAGACCAAAAATATGTTTATATATATATATATATAGGTGTTAAATAATATATTAGTAATTAGACAGTCAAATAACTGAATCCTATTTTCATAAAATTTAATTTAGACCTAAACTTCAGCTGTTAAAGCCGCTTACCAAATTTTATCCATACAATTCGTAGCGTTCTTTAATTATAGTGCTTATCTCATATGGAACAGATGGGCAGACTTTCGTTTGCAGTATTTTGTCTAAATACTCCATTTTCAGTTTTTACCCGCAGAAATCATTCGATATAACAGATTACATATACATATATAGTTAGTTGCGTCCTCGAAATATCTCCTACACAGACGGACATAAATAAAGAAATATGTGTTTTTAGAATCAGGAAAATCTGACTCACAAACGTTTTCAACTCGAAGTCACAGTTCTCTCTCTTTGCATTGTTGTATAGATACCAGGAAGTGAAAAAAAAAATCAGAATCTTTCTCCTCCTACGGGTGACAGAGAACGAAATCCTGAATTTCTCAGCAACACGCACGTCGTTATTCACACGCGCAAGAAAGAAAAAAATATATTCAAGTATTTTGCACGTGTTGCGCGACGGATGAAATCCTGTGCTGTTCCGTGCATGCAGAAGGTCGTTTAGACTTTACAAAAAACATTCGACTTCAGAAGAAAGTAAGATAAATAAATAAAGATTTCTGACAATGATTGCGTGAGTCAAATGCTTCGGCACTATTTTCTACAACGACACACGATGCGGCAAGTGTAAATTATTGCATTAAATTTCGATTCCACAGTAACAATGTTTGGTTAACTTTATAACACCCATTGTTTTAAAGTTCATTTAAAACTCTCTTGAACATACCTTTATCTGTTGCAAATAAATAAAAATAGTTAAACATTTTTTTTTTCTGATGCATGAATCGAAAGTTTGGAATTGAATTGCCGAAACATTCACATTCTTGTTGTAGCGATTCAGTCTTCAATGAATGGTACAGGTTGTAATGAGATTGTGACTCTTCGTCGAAATGAGACACTCAAAGTTAAATTATAAACAAAATGAATGAATGTTCATCTTTATAGAAAATAACAGTGAATATATGCATGTTTGTCTGTTGGTTCTCCACATGGCGAATCGTTACACCGAGTGCCATCCAATTTTGGACTAATAAATAGGAATATACTCTTCTAAACTGTTTCCTGAAAGTTTCAATTACAATTCTAATTACCTTAAAACTAAAAAAAAAATTGAGTTTTCCAAATGAGCGTAAGAAAATATACAAAATAGTATCATTTTTTTTCAATTTTAATTATTTTCATTTCATAAGTTTAATATTAACGGTTAAAAATGCATTGTAGTGAGGAAACAAACGTGTCTTACTTTTACTTCTAAATGATAGCACTCGTATAGAATCAAACTGTAATTTAGAAATGATTAAGTAATCACTCAGCTCTGAGTTATTAAGCTTGGAATCGACAACGCAAAAGAATATAGAATTTAAAATAATATACCTGGAAGTGAGTAAAATACAAACGGGAGTAGTTTCTTCAAATCTTTCTCGCATACTCCCTAATAAAACTGTTTCTGCCATGCACGGCATTACAAAATATTGACTTTTGGCGTGAATTTAGAATTTTCAATCAATCTATAGTGTGATTTTTAGCGAGTTTTTTTGGGATTCATCCCAAGTATTTGGTTGATAGACAGGATTTAGGCATTAGACGCGATTTTATCAACCGATTGACACCACAAGTTGATAAAGTACCAATTGTAGTCATACATCATATTTGGAATTTTTTTTTCATTTATCGGGCTTACCTTATTCTGAAAGAACATTTGAATAGACGTCCAACCACTTGTCGGATTTGGTTCAGATAGTTGGATAGAAGCTGAATATGTATATCGAATAACATGTATAGTTTACGAGATATAACGAAAATCATCTGCGCATGCGCAGTAGATGACTCCATGGGGTTTTTTTCTATAGTCCCGTTGGATTACTATGGTGAAAACACATTGTCTCTAACATATGAAGTTTACGAGATATAACGAAAACCATCTGCGCATGCGTAATAGATGACTCCATGGGGATTCTTCTATAGCCCCGTAGGATTACTATGGTGAAAACCCCATGTCTCTAACAGCAGGTCAACCTTTTAAAAATGCATCTGCTTTCAAAGAAGCATACATAATAATAATGCAATACTGGTAAAAGCAGGTGAAGCAGATGATGATGAATATTGCCATTTATGCTTTATTCACTGCCTATGCGATTTCGAGCATCATTTATTCGTTGCCTTCAATTATTCAAAACCCCGTAACGAAAATAATATCATGTTCTCATATGATAGAAAAACAACAACCAAGCCTGAACAAACAATTTTTAATTCAAAATATAAATCCTAACTAAATAAAGCAAATAATAAAAAGAGTAGACTTTTAGTAATAAATAAATTTAATTGGTTTCAAAGTGGACGCCTCTTGCAGCGATGCAAAGGTGCAAACGTTTATTGAAATTTTCAGCAATGGGCCGCAAGTCTTCTACCTTTAATCTGTCCTACTCCAGCCGAAGCGGTTGTTTTAGCGAGTCCAAACTTTTGCATGGTTTAGAGCAGATTCTAGACTCTAAAATGGACCATACATTGCAATCCATGGGATTGAAATCCGGCGAGTAGGGTGATCATTCTAAAAATGATACCATTTCCGGAAAATGTACCTTTCACCAATTTTTTTTGGGGGGGGGGCTTTGTGACCTAGTGCGGAGCTTTATTGAAACGTCCATTTTACATTGTTGAAATGCTTTTTGGCCCACGAAAGTACAACAACTTCTAAAATGTCGCACTGGTACACTTTTTCTTTAATTTTAAAGCACCCATCCACAAAAATCAGAGGCGTTTTGACACTTGTGCAAATTTCGCCTCAGACCATGACCGATTTTGGATGTTAGCGATGTTCAGCAGAAGCTGAGGTGCTTGGAGCGTCTACAGACCAAATCCTATCATCCTGGGAGTTATGAATTTGTTGTACGGTGAAGAGCTTCTCATCAGTGAAAAGCAGTCTCTCCCAGTTTTGACTTGCTGCCCGTCTTAAAAGTTTTCGGTATCTTTGAAGCCACAAGAGTTTGTTTTCTTCAGAGAGAAGCTAAAATTTTTGGAACTTATAAAGCTTCAGTCCAAACTCTGTTTTTCTATTCGCCGTACTGATCGGTCACTTATTACCATTTCACGAACGGTGCTTTTCACGGAGCCCCTCAGATGTCATTGAATTCACTTTTTGATGGCCTTACGATTATTAAAAGTGTTCACCGTGCGTTTTTGTCCACTCCCTGAACTTTCACTATCATTGCCAATATCTTTGAATCGGCAGATCGCATCAGACACTGTTTGCCGAGGCATATTAAGCAAACGAACGATTTCACTCTGTCGTTTTCCTTACTTAAGCAATTATAAAAAAGCAGATCTTTTCCTTGACATTGTAAAACAGTCAAAAAACAATCGTAAAGTAAGAAATATATAAAATATTTTGTAATTTAAGTAGTAGACAAAAGGAAATGAAACATATTAAAAAGAAATTAGGTAACTTCTATTCTATGAAGTAATAACTTTGTCCGAGTTTTTTGCTACACCCTGTATATATATGTATAAGTAAAATAATTCTGCAGATGAGTGGCCGATTAAAAAAAAAAGGAATTAACTTTATTTTCCTATGGAAGGGCGTGTTTATACATGGAAAGAATCGATGTAACGCATTTGCTTACATCGGGAAAACTCTTTTTTTTTTTTTTTTTTTTCCCTACTGTGACCTTGTTAAGAGATTCTTATAGGGATTTCTTTGAAAAGTGTCGGTTCAGGAACGGGAATCTTTGATACCTTTGGAGGTTTGGCCTTCGTTCGAAATGTGAGAATTGTAAGTCATCAAATTTTTAGAGAAGGTGTTAGAAATAATTAAATTAAAAAGAAAGATCAATATGAATCAGGAAATAAGAATAAGCTTTAAAATAATAAGTAATAATGTTTCTAATAAGTAAAAGTTGAGTAATAAAGGACAATTTAAGATAAAAATTAGGAAATTAATTAGGATTGTAGCATCTTTTTTTCTCCTCGAGCAGAGAGCGCCCCCTTGTGGCGTTTTATAGAAGAAAAGCAGTTGAACGGCAGGCCTGCATCCCGAGGTCGACTTTTTCCCTACGCACAACCCTTACGCTAATGCTGAATGCTTTCGGCTGGAGACCGTGGAATCCTTCCACCATATTGTTTTCCTTAACCTAATTTTCTATGCGTGTCTGTAATAATAAGTGTTTGTAAATTTTGTAGTGTAGCTGTGTTTGTGGAAATTAAAAATAGTGTATTTAAAACCGGGCAGTTCCTTAGGCAATCACAACACACCCCAAATTAAGAGATATCATTACATATTTCTCTTTGATCCTTTTCTTTTTTTCTTAGTAAAATAGAGTAATGTATTGTATAGAAAGAATTTATTCACTACCATAGAAAATTCTAAACAGGAGAATTTGGGGCTTCTACAGCTTGGAAAGTTTTTATCTTTCGGCGGAACAAGATAATAAATAAATCTAGATGATAATTTTACTTATCACTTTATACAATTCATTTTGGCTAAAAACTTTTACATTGATAACTGTTTTATTGATAAATATTTTATATGCCCTGCTTTTATCTGTTACGCCAATACTTTTTAGAAAACACTGCACGTTCAATCTACTTTTCACTCATAAATTTTAAAATTTTGTTTTTAAAAAAAATAAATTTCTAATTATAATGATTATTGGCTATGATGATCAATGATTAAGAAGATTTTAGTTTATTACTGTACATTTATTTTGTTTTAGACGGTTGTTTTAATTCTCTCTTACAAAGTATAGAAAAAGTATTGCAATCTTTAAAAAAATTGAAATCGAGATTTTGACG
Organism: Argiope aurantia; assembly: GCA_026543865.1. Lineage (NCBI taxonomy): Eukaryota > Metazoa > Arthropoda > Arachnida > Araneae > Araneidae > Argiope > Argiope aurantia. The sequence continues at coordinate 86,201 of JAPMOR010077138.1, forward strand.
AATCTCCACGTTTTAGACTTCCCTGAAATCGAAAAGCACATTTTTGGTATTAAGTCTGTATGTCTTTCTGTCCTTCAGTAACGAAGATTACTCAAAAGGCTTTGAGCTATTCAGTTGAAATTTGGTATTTTATCTTCATACGAAGCTTCTAGATTTATGTCAAGTTTTTAACTAAATCCATTTAAAGCAAGTCTTTCTGTTCGAATATAAATTTGCACGATAACTGACCGAAGTTTAGTTCAATTATAATAAGGTCCAGATTTAAAGCAATGCTAGGGGTATTTTGGGACGGACCTCATTATTTTGAATCGTGGTCAGATGACGGCGACGACACCTGAGCTGGTACCCCCTCTCCAAACTTCACATCACACCAGTGGGAGAATGTTTAGCCCCGACGGATTTAACACGCACCGTATCCGCTTATAGGATGGTTCTTCGGTGGAATCGGGTCTCGAACCCGAAATCCTCCAGTCCCGAAGCCGAGAACTTCCCACCAGGCCGCCGTGGCCCCAAATACAAAACGTGAGCTGTATAGATAAAATAATGATAATTTAACCTACCAAATGTTGAGCCATATCCAACTAGGAGTTGAACGGGTATCGGTCTGTACTTTCAGAAGCATGTAACCGTGATAACTCAAAAACGCAATGGCTTAAATATATCAGATTTGTATGCGTTGTTGTGATTGCAGTTGTAGTTTCGTGTCAAATTTTGGCTCCTATCAATTGGGAAAAAAAACTCTTCTAAAACACTAATTCGTCTCTATTAGAGAATAAACGAGAAAGTTTTGGACAGACTCCCCTTCCCCTCGTTCATTATTTATTTCGCCTACGGGAGAGTAAACGGATATCTTAGTTTCAAAGCTTTCATGTTCTTTATTATTTACTTTTAAAGTATATTTTTCTTTATGATCTGAAAATAAAGTCCAAGCTTCATAGATTCTAAAACAAACTTTGGTTTTAAGAGATACAGTAGTTTCATTAATACACAGCAAATAAAAATGAAATCGGAAACAGTGGTATTTTTAACCGAAAATGAGTCATTTATTTTCTTTTCACTGTAAAATTCTCCAAAATAATATTTTATAGGTTTATATTAACTCTCTACCTACTCAGCCGTAGTTTGCTTATTTTTGGTATTTATGTTAAAAAAACGTGAAAACTGCATTTGTTTTCAGCGCATTTGGACGAATTAATTTATAAATACCATACCTAAATGAATATTCTGAAGAATGAATATTTCGTGGTGATTGATTCACGGATATCCCAAAATCAATTCGATAAAATTTCACGAAATATGATATGCATGTATCCAAAAATTTTTAGGGTGTGAAAGACAGAGGATTTTAAGGTAGCTTCATTTAGACAGGTTTTATTGATACTTTAAGTTAAAAAAAATAGACACATTTCAACACAAAAAATCATTAACGGTAACTTCAAATGCTGATGAAATTTATTTATTAAATTCATTTTTTGCTGTGGTCTGTTACATGTAGTTTTAGCTTTATATAGAGGAAATAAAAATTAAATATTTGCATTATTTTGAAACTTGCTGTTTTTCCTAACAACGAAAATTTTGCTAAATTTTTATTAAATAAGCAGTTTTTTCAAAAATTAAAGCCAATGAGTGTGTTTTTTTCTTCTAATAGTGACTTTTCAAGTCTGTTTTAGCTATTTGGTACAATAAATAATGTTTATATATCATTTTTTTTAAATTCTTCTCCGAACCTAGTCGGATACTTTAACAGTCATTCAATGTCTTGGGAAAAGGTATTTAATAACTGATAAATGAAAATATATTTCTCTTGTGTTAAATATTACGTGGATTCACAATGGTTGTATTTTAATCTCTTTTTTTAGGGGAACTTCAGAAGGCATCCTATTTGAAAAATGGGACATACATCGAATATTCTTTATATTCATACCATGAAGGCATTTCAAAATTCATTACCTCTTTTTAAAAAAGTACAGATTATGCAAAGAAACGTTTATTAAAGTCAAAGATAGCGCAAGTACGTCAGTCAAAGATAATGCAAGTATGATAAAGAAAAGGGAAAGCACTTCAAATCCGTTGTTATGGTTCTGAAAAAAGACTCATATGTGTTGGACATAGAAAACATAAATCCGTCAAACTATCAAAATAGTTAGCACCTGAGGCGCAAACAAGTACTTATCTCTCAATGGCCAATGAATGAACGGTGGGAATATTTTATCTTTCATACAAATAATTTCATTTTCCCTTGATATGAAAATCAAAGAATGGAATGAAAAACATTAACATTCACACGTGAAAAGCCTTGTTACTCGTAGCGTCTGACATTTTGATTTTAGCCGCATCAGTCATTATTGTTGATATGTAGAATGTTTTTAAAAATTATATTCTATTCAAAAACCAATTGAGATACAAACGGAACACTGCATGATTAAGTAGAAAATATTTCTAAAAGAATTTATGCAAGATATGTGTATGAAGTATTCAAATAATCTTATCACAGCTTTACAGAGTGCCGGCCAACGTATTGAAGAAATTATTGGATATTGTGAACAGAATGGAAATAGGTTTGTTGCTTAACGGGTTAAAAATTATTGTTAACTTTAGAAGCGATTTCGCAATAATTGAAGAAGGACAAATCATAGAAGCTACACTCATGCTACTTTTTGTTCCAAAGATTCATCTGATTGATTACACCTTCATTCTTATTTATTGAAAGCAATGTAAACTGTCATGCAATAAACTTGAAATATATTGTACTGTTCTTCCCAAAATAACCTTTCTTAATATTTATGACCAAGATTATCTAAGATTTCAATACACGATCGGATTCATTTTAGCTTTGAATATTTAAGACAAATGGTTATGTCCAAAATTTCGAAGCTTTCTAATAAATATGGTGGGATGAGAATTCTATTTTTGTTGAGGAATAACGAAAATAATTCAAACCTTGCGAAAATCTGAATAAAAATTCAAATGGTAATGTGCATTATTAACATTTATTATCTCTCATACTACATAGATCATGCCCTTTTTTATTATTGGTATTTTTACAGTGTCCGATAGAGAAGATAATTAAACACTCGTTTTAAAATAAGCGCAGAAATCTATATAAACAGTTAAATCCGCCTCTGAAATCAAATCTGAAATGGATCGACGTAAATTTCAAAGTCTTGGACCCTGACTTAACCCAACGAGATAGATTTACGATAATAAACTAGGAGCTTTTCCACACACCGAGTTTATAGAACATGATTCTAAAAAAATTCTACACTTTTTCTTTTTTTTTTTCAAAAGAAAGGAAAATGACTCGTATTCTTCAGTCAACTGAGTGAGATTATGCATAATAAACTTTAAGTTAAACATGTTTATATATATCAACTCGTTTAATACTAAAATATTGCGTATTATTGAAAATTGAAACTCGCTTTCTCTTAATAAGTTGACTACCGTATCACCCATAGTCGGGTGATAGCAAAAGTTCTTATTTAATGTAAAATTCGTTGCGAATATTACACCCTTATATTTAGATACATTATTCACCTGGTGAATCATCTGTGATTCACACCTCTAATTAAATATTATCTTCTCTACTGCAATCAAGACACACTAATCTTATTAGAGAGTGGCATGAATCACAGTCATGAATCATGGAAGCGAACGAGTTAAAACAAATGTGAACCTTAACTGCTATAATGCTATACGAGTTACAGAATAAATAACACAGGCCAACACGAATCACTGACTTTTAAAATGTCAGATGTCTTTATTTAGGGAATCAGATTCGTTGGTCACAAAAATGGCATTTTTTTCATCTCTGCCACAGATATTCAAAGTGAAAAAAAAAAAAAAAGAACAGAAATATGATTCATGAAATTATTGTAAATCGTCAGCAAATAATGTGAATTGTTATCAAAACCAATTTAAAGAATAAAATGACTATACTCCTTTAAAATAGCATAAATAGTTAAATAATTTAAAACGCAAGTTAAATCTTTTTAAAAAAGTAGTATTCAAGTTTTAGTATTGAAAATGAAAAATAAAAATTTACCTATTGCAAGTATTAGCTTAATTATATTAACGCCCCGTTTTAAGGCAACACTAGGGATATTTTAAGATGGACCTCGTCATTTTGAACCTCGGTCAGATTACGAGAATTATACGTGAGCTAGCACCTCCTCTCCAAGCGTCCACACCACACCTGCAGAAGGGCGTTTGGCCCCTACGGATTTAATGTGCTCCAAACCCGCTTACACGACAGTTCTTTGTTGGAATCGAGTCTCGAGCTTGAAAACCTTCGGTTCTAAAGCCGAAATCTTATCATCAGGTCATCGCGGCCCCTCAAGAACATAGGTGGAACAAAATTTGCATAGATATTCCTAGACTTACTACTCATTTACCTTTTGCCACTGCCAAGCTCAGAATCTTTTAATTGTTTTTTTTTGGTGCAAAAGCCATAAATGGCTTTGCTGCGCCAACCAAATAAAATCCCACTGTAGATTAAAAAACATTTATTAAAATATAAAAATAAAGCTATCAAGATAAAACGCAAAAATATAATACAACAAATAGGTGAACAGTAGTGTAAAATTTCATTTACGCTGAATGAAACAATAATGCAATACAAAATTTAAAAAAAAAACACTCAGGGCAGTTGTTGAAAGAGCATTCGGTTAAAATATGTCAAACAGTAAATATGTGACAGGAAAGCTAACTATACAATAATGCTACAAAATTTAAACAACTGGATTGAACATAAAAATACACTTGTGTTTCCAGCCTCATTTCCTTGACAATCTTGATCAGTTAAATGAAGGTCAACAGATAGATTTCTACCCATTACAAAAGCTATCATAAAACATGCTTAAGAACACCAGCAAGTGAATATAATGGTAGATTACTTATTGTTGAGTGTTAACCCCTTTGCATACAATGACGAGTCTGACTCATGCATCGAATTACTGAATTTTTAGTTTTAAACCTGCAATTAAGAGAAAATATTAAGTAATTTAAAATGCAAAAATCGCTTAAAAAGTTTGAACATCTTAATAACCCATATATTATTAAAGGAATTGAAATAATGATAAATGTCTCAAATAGGATGTGCCATCTAATTAGAATGTTAAGTAAATTCGTAGGTCAAAGAGTTACAAACAGGTATTGAATCCGTTTTAAAAACCAAAGTACACAAGCGTTCCGTTGAAAGAAAAGTAAAATAAAAAACTGTCCAATTTTGATAATCTCATTTCTTTTTTCTTCTTTTTTAAATATTATTCTCGATTTATTCTTCAAACAATTTTTGCAGCTAAATTCGATTAAAATAATGAAGGTTCTGTAAATGGTATAAGAGAGTTTTTAAAACTATCTCAGATTTAAAAAAAAATTTACCTTCATAATGGCAAACAATCCTTTAAGTGTTAGATAGAAAATGAATAATGGGTTATGTAAGCCTTAGGGGAAAATATAAATTTTGTGGGCTTGTGATCTGCTTACAGGATGTTATTTTGTCCGATAATAAGTGACTTCTACGAAAGTACTTGTATAACAGAGAATCATAACTTCCTGATAATAGCGGAGCATTGGTGAACCTAGAAAAGCGGATTCTTAGCGGGAAATATGTGAACAAAACCTTGTCTTTGGTAAACTGTCGTTACAACTGGGTAATTTAAATCAGCTAAAATCGCCAAAAGGTCAGAAATAAGGGTGTGTGCGAAATCAACTGGAGTGGGCTTTATAAAACTTCCTCGCATACCCTAATAAAGGTGTTATCTCAAAGAAAGCCTTCCATTGCGTTGACGTACAATGGTCACGAAATATTAGCGTTTGGTTTGAGTTTAGCACTTTTACCGAATCTATCGTGCGATATTTAAAGAGGGTTTTTTTTTTCTGTAATTAATCCCTATCAAAAATAGAGTCCGGAAATCGAAATCATTTTTTACCAACTGATTGAAACCATAATTTGACAAAAAATTTATATTTTAGTCACAAAAGTACAAATCAAATTTGATACATTTAAATCATTGCTATAAGAGTTATCGTAATTACACGTTTCTAAAAGTACAGACCTACATAAAGATTTGAAAGTTGCTTTACATTTGTAATTCTGACTTTACCCAATGAGTGACACGCAGATATATTTCCGAAACAGAAAATGAAAACACTGAATAAAACTTCATTTTTGGTTCTAGTTGATAAATGATCATTTATAGAGAAAATGAATGTCGAGGATTTTACATTGCGTTGCATATTTATGCTGGGATAAATCAATGGACATCACATCACAATAAAATTGTTTTGCATAAAGTTCCTATTAAAATTAGTAACGCAAATAAAATCAGCTACCGCAAAGTTCATTTGCCGGAAATTTTTAGGAAATGAACGACAAAAATTTAAAGCAAAAGACGAAACACCGTGAAACTAGAGGGGGGTGCCTCTCCGAATTTCTTTTTGTAATTCAAATTATTTTTTGAGAATTTTAATTTGCAAATACTAAAATATCTTTCAGAAAACTTTTCCAAAATTTCCACAAATTCAATATTGCATACATGATAATATCCCGCGATAAATGTCCAGAAAGAAAGAGCACTTTCTTCTACCTCACGATTCACGATTCTTAGGAAAATAGAAAGAAGATAACAGAAAGTTGAAAGAAAAAAGTCACAGTTGAGAAAAGCAGGCAGCGGAAATAACTTCTTAGTAAATAACGAAATATGTTAACAGTGACTATTTTCTAATAAACAGTAAGTTTCAAAATTATCAGAGATAAATTTTCTGCAAGATAACTTTTATTGATAGATATAAACTTTTTATTGGAAATATGCTTGAAATGAAATAAAGAATTATATTTTATGCTATGGGATTAATAAATGTTATGTTGATAAAAATACATTACATGCTACATAAAATTTGCAATTTTATTCAGTTTCTAAGTCCTTCTAGTTATATCTAGTAAAATATTCTTAGTACATAGAACCCTTTGGAGTGTGATCACCCTAAAACTTTCTCTCCTACTCCCTAATAACGGTGAATTTGTGTTTTAAACGCTTTATTTCGAAATCTATTGAAAGTCATATCTGACACAGATTGGCAGTTGCAGACACGAAGTCACATACCAAATCTGATATATTTAAGTCATTGCGTTTTTGAGTTATCACATTTACAGGATTCTGAAGATACTAACCGGCAGATGATCAACCCCTTGTTGGAATTGGCTCAAAATTTGATAAGTGTCTACAATATAAATGTGTATGCAGTAATATGTGTATATAATGTGTATGCAGTAATATGTGTATATAATATGCAGAATGTTATTCATCTAGCTTACTTCATTTTACAGTTATTGTGTTAACTTATATTCGAATAGCTGGACAGATAGACTTTCTCTGAATGGAGTTAACTCAAATTTGATAAGAATCAACAAATTCGGTGGAAAGGTCATATACAAAATTTCATCCACCTTGTTCAAAGAGTTCCACAAATGTGCTTTTTGTACTCAGGGAAGTCTAAAATAAAGAAATCAAAATCTCTCAAGTTTGCAGTTTTTTTTTGACGTTTATGATACTTTGAATATACTTCATATACAAGAGAGTAAAAAAAAATTGCATGGCTGTTCTGAGATTAAAACTGACCGAATTGTGAAAGATTTAATATAATCGTTTTAAACGATTTTAATTCTTTGCACTCTGATGCCTTCTTTCATTCGCCATTCAATACCGTACATTATTTAAGTGTTTTGCTTTTTTTTTAAATTTTGATTTTTAAAAATACCTACAGAGTGGTAAGAATATGTAGATTAACTTTTTTTTGGGGAGGAGGGGAATTCAACTTCAAATAATTCTACATATTTATTTTTCGGAGCAACAATCATGCCTTTATATTACGTAAATATTTATACATTGAATTATTTTTCCGAATGCAAAAGGATAAAAGAGTATTAAGAAATCGCATTCAAAGGAAAATTATTAATATGTGTAGATTTCTTTCAAATATTTGACCATGAGGAGATATTATTACCGCTTCGAAAAGAATTCCAGTGTTTGAAAGTAGAAATTTAATGTTCCTTTTAATTTTTAGTGGTTTTCTTTAATCTCTAATAGATCCTGTGCATGTCTTAAATGCTTTCGTTTTCAATAAAGTGATACTTAAAATAAGAAAAAATATCAAAATTCTGCAAAATTAGACGATTTGTTTTTAAAATTAAGAGTAACAAATACATTTACCAATAAGCAATCAAGTCAAACTGGAGATGCAAAGCATGCTTATCTCTTATTGCTCAAAATAAAAATATATTAAAATGTTCATTGGTAAGCAGGCTTAATTTTACACAATTTAAAATAATTTCCAGGCACCTTTTGAGACAAGACAGCGGGATTCTTAAGAATTCAAAATAACAGTTCAATTATTTAAATCGAGTTCAATTAAACTTTAAACTCGATTTCAGATATAATAGAATGGCCAAACGAAGGGTTGCATTACAAAAACTAAAAACTAAATAAAATAAAAATGCTACAATCTAATATATAATTTAATTAATAAAATTTAACCTGCTTTGAGAAAAAAATTAAAGATCAATGATTACAATTTTTAAGAACTTAATTCACTTGAAACCAAGTCGAAACATGAGCAAGATTATACATAGGAAGATTTCGAATTTGAAGAATAGTTAATGTAGGAACAGAATTTAAATAATTTTAATTAAATATATTTAATTCAAAGAGTTGAAAGATGAAGATTTAATTAATTGACATGAATACGTGAAGTACAAGGAATCAATACCTTGATTTTACTGGGAAAGTACTTCATGAGTTGAAATATAAAGATGTTGTAAAGGAAGCTATATAATTCTAGTTCCAGAGACCTCTTTGGCTACAAGAACAATTATTTTGCATTATATTGAATGGTAGAAGTGACTTCTGGTGTTTCTTCAGCCATCTCAGAATTTATATATAAAAGAAAGATTCAACTACGAAACGAATTTCATCTTCAATCATGTTGGACATTAGTAAATATATTTTATCGTTTCTTTAATATCAAAAACACCAAAAAATGGTGACTCAGGACTTTTGGAATATATTGTAACACTTCCCCTTTTTCCTCACATAGTAATGCGCATTCCAGCCACATATAACATTACCCGTTTTCCCACATATATTTAATTGCACACGAACCGCCAGATATGGATCCCTTTCACTAGTAGAGTCATTGTGTCTAATCATTTGTTTTATCCAGGTGAGGGACATAGATGTGTGTATCGCCGTTTCAAATAGATCCATAATGTCTTCAAGGGAGAAGAACATCAACACGTCCAGATGCTAATTTTTTCCCTTATGAAGAGACTCCTCAAATCATCAAGAAGCGATAAATCACCAGCAACTGTTGTCATTAAGTGTCGGACCCAAGTGAACTTCAGCCGGTGTTAGCTATGAATTGATTATAATTAGCATGTGTTCGAGAGGGGTCAACTACAAAGATGGATCCTCCAATATTTCCACGATCGAGTAGAGACCACTGAGGAAGCATTACTGAGCAGCTATTGGGTGATAGGGAACTCAAGCTCATTAATGAGAAAATCGGAGGTGGATGTCTGACGAAAATAAAATGCAGTATTTCTTGTGAGAAGGGAGGAGGACAGTGAGGCGTCGAAGGTAAATTCGTAGAGACGTTGAAGAAGAAGTTGCTCTTGATTTCGTGAGAAACTCCGTGTGATTCAGGTTTCTGTGTTAGGATCCACACGATAATGATCAGTGGATTTCTGTAGCGGCTCTTGGAGTAGCCGTTTGAGCTAACAGCATGATGTCTATTCTCTGATTTGATCGAGAAACTCTTTCACGATTAAACTTACAACTGTTGTATGAATTTTGTAAATAATATTAACCTAGATGGGGAAAAGTTGTGTTTGCGTACACATATAATGCTAAAAAGAATTGTTTTGTTACGCTAGTTCTTATTTGATCTGTCAGGATCAATATATTGCAAGTCAAAATTTATTCCTTCATCCTATCAAATTTGAGCCAAATTGTACAAAGTGTTGTCCGTTTGCCCGGCTGTACTTTCAAAAACATGTAAACTCTATGCTTCGAAAACGTTATGACAAAATATATCAAATCTGATAGGATTTTGTGACATATTTTGGTTTCAATCTCGAGAGAAGAAACATGTCTGAAACACAAATCTACCTTTATTATAGAGTATGCTAGAAAGTTTTGGTGAAACTCTCTCATTGGTTGGATTTTTGCTCTCATCATTCCAATTTTACATATATTAATTGCTTATAAAGCTATCCATACATGGCCTTCTCTGGAATAAATCGGCGTTCTCTAGAGACATTTATTAGAGAGCATGTAAGATAGTTTTGGGTGACCCCCTCTCGCGGGTTCTTCAATAGCATTTTGATGTCTGGTCATTTTATCTGGACAATTATCTGATTACTTGGAAGAATCTCAAGTTCAATTTATCACGAATGTGGCTCCAACTAAAATGTTTTCAGTCATGTGCTTCCTTGGCCAATACAGATGGATATAGCATCTTTGAATAGAGATATCTGTGAATGGCCTCTGATTATCAGAAATAAATTGAAAAAATTAAGTAAGATTAAGGAATTTAGGACTACATAAAAAATAAAGTTTACGAAAGAGATAATTTGAGCATGTTTGATAAATCTAATCATTAATGCATGCATATCTCTTACATCAAGTTTGCATAATGTACAAGTTTCGCAAGTGTCTTTCTGTATTTCATCTAAAGGAAATTAATTTCAAGCAAATATTTCAACTTTATAAAAATGTTTATTATAATAATATTTCATTTTGTCAGGAAATTATCTATCCTATTCATCATGTTGTCTACTACCCAAGATTACTTTTCTATTACTTTTTGTTTAAAAGCTAGATACCCGTTTCATATTTTCGGTTGAATATTTAAATCCATAAAATAATAAACTAATAAATGAGCATGCTTATATTCATACAAAATGGCCAGAAATTTAGAGCATGCGGAAAGATAAAAAGCTCCTCTTAAATCAAACCAAACAAAATTATGTGGCTTTTAACTCTCTCGTATACGAAGTATAAAGATAGTACTGTAATCCAGATTTTGACGAACTCCACGTCTAGACCACCCTGAGTTCCGAAAACATATTTAAAAATGCCTGTCTGACAAAGATATATCAAAGGCAATTTAAATTAGACTGCAAAACTTTATAATACAGATTTAACACTTATACTGTAGACACTTATTCAGCTTCCAATTCCAACAAGGCGTTGAACGTCCGTCGGTCTGTGCTTTTAGAAGCATGTAAACGCATTGATTTGGTATATAAGTTTGTGAATGCAATTGTAGTTTTGTGTCAAATTTCGGTTTCACTCGTTTGGGAAGAAAAAGGGTCTAAAACATAAAACATAGTAGAAAGCACGCGAGAAAGTTTTGGAGAGACCACTCCCGCTGACTTTCTAATCAGTCCCACTGGTTATATACACAGATATTTGAGTTCCCAGCTCTTCCAGTTGCGGTGGGATCAACTTCATTGCTCCATATTTTGAACAAATGGCTTAGTTTTAACAATCATTACACAACGTTTTTCTCTACATCCTCTTTGAACATTGAGGAATGAGTGGGTGTCAAATACCATCTCCAATTCTTTTTTTTTTCGAGGCTATTTTATTTCTATCATTGCATTTCAAATTTTAGCATTTTATATTTGTCACAATTTATTTTCATTGAAATAAGTTTTAAAAAAATGATTTTTTTTTATTTTTATTCTGTTTGTAAATTCCTACCATTTTGTTAATTTATTAGAATAATGCTCGTAATTTTTAAAAATAAAAAAAAATCACTTGCAGCATTTTTTTTGTGGGGGGGGGGGGAGTTAAGTTATTTGTTTAGCATGCTTTTCGTGTTGTATTCAATACTCTAAATACAGGTACTTTGATTCTATCTACACAATAAGTACAATGCAGCTTATCCGAAAGATTTTCCATTAGCTTAAAATGAATGTATTGCGAAATCCTTGAAAAATTCTATACGTACATGAAATCGTAACATTTCAAATAAAGTCACAATTATTCGACATCTTTAACTAATCACTCTCATCAGATGATAAAGCTTTGAAAGTCGCCCTTTGTTTACCCATTCGTGAAAACATCTCCCTAAATAGAATCACTCCGGCCATCCGATTTTTGTGTTTAAACAAAGCACTTTCTTATCAGCTAAAGAAACTAATGGCAGAGGTATTTCTAAACAGATTGAAATGACATTTTTTTAATAATCGATACTCAGTCGCACCTTTCTACCTGCCCTATCAATACTCATAGTTTATCTTATCAAATTTATCTCATTTCTTGTGACGTTTTCTTTCAGATAAGCTTCTTTAAAAATAACGAATAAAATTATTCTGTCGTTTATAGTTGATGACTATCGTAGTAAACTTCATTTCGTCAACGTTCATCTCACTTTCCACGCCAATATTCGGAAGAAAATCGAAAATGAAACTCTTTGCAATCGTTTTGTTATCGGTTCTGTGCTATTGCTGCACTGGATATCCTGCTGTGGAAGGTAAGAAATTCAAAATTTTATTTCGTTCGCTGAAATGTACTCATAATGGAGTCGAATATAATTGTGTCACATGTGTGCCAAATTTCACACATTTAGCCCTCTCCGTTTTGAAGTTATCGAGTTCTCTTGTATTTGAGCTGCCGGAGAGACAAACTTCTTCGGAACGGATTTTGCTCAACATTTGGCAGAAATCTAGAAATGAGGTGTAAAAACCATTTTGCAAATTAAGAATCGAACCCATTTTCCATTATAAAAGTTGCTTTCACGTGCTTTTCATTCCTTTGGTTCGTAGTCGAGCCGTCCCGGGTTCGAGATCCGATTCCAACAAAGGATTCTGCGTAAACGGATCTAGTGCACGTTGAATGTTTAAGGGGTCGAGCTTACTCCAGCTGAAGAGGGCTTAGGTTCTCTCCTTGTTATCTCCCGCTGGTTAGGGTCACTCACTTATGGGCATGAATGCATCTAGCAAACCATTAGAGAAATGAATACTGCAGTGATTCAGGAGACGTCCAAACGTTTCTTCATTTCTTCGTCCCCAGTTGTCATGAGTGGTTTAGCAAGCATAAATGGCGCCAGGGGCAAGATATTTTTTCAGTATCTCATCATACTTAGTTCTAATATCTTGGTCCAAATATACACTTAAATATTTTCACTTCAATGGCGTAAGAATGAAATGGTATGAATCTCACGTACTTGTCTTTCCGCTAAGCTTTTTCACAGGAAACTTCGAATTTCCTATACTTTAAAAGTTTAATTATTCACCGATTTTTTTTTATTTATCAGTAACATTCCATATTTCTTATTCGGTAAAAAAGACAATAAATATTCTTGTCTTTAAGAATAGTTACTTTTTATAAACCTTCTGAAAGTTTAAAAATTACTTTTTAAATTTAAATTTATTTTATGACTTTTGAAAAAAAATTGAATTTGTTTACATTTATATCTATTTATTATTTTTCATTTGATCATTTATAATGGTTTTAAATGGTCTTATTAATATGTTTAAGTTTTTGACATGTCATTTTGGAATTTAATAAAAGCAAATACAACTGGAAATTGCAAACTTTCGAATAAGACCATCATTATTCGACAGTTTCAGTTTGATTGCAGGAGTATCTTTAAACTGTGATTTTGTAAAAAATCAGCAATGATGTAATCGCAACTCTTTTTGCAGGTTTGTTAAATGGAAATACTTTTCGAATATATGATGATATAAAGAAGTAGACAATCGTTTATAATTTTTCTTTTGTCCTGAATATTCTATTTAACTCTCGGGGCCGCGATGACATGGTGATAAGGTCACGCTCAATCCGCCTGGGACAAACGTCCTCCCTCTGGTGTGGTGTGGAATTTTCTGACGAGATCTGTCAGTTCAGGTGTCGTCCTCGTCATCCGATCCATGGTTCAAAATTGCGAGGTTCGTCCCAAAATATCCCTGGTGTTGCTTTAAAACGAGACGTTAATGTAACTGAACTGAAATCTCTTTACTTCTGAGTTTTAAAAAAAAATCATTTCATCGATTTCAGTGACGGATATGGAGCAATTTAAAATTTTTGAACCTGTTCTGTACGCCACTCGCTCTTCTCGTACACAGTTAGGCGCTTTCTGTTAAATTTCGAAATTGCGATGAAGAGCTGGCGCTTAGCATTTAAACCTATTCCCAATCGCTGATTAGATTCAAAATATAAAATTTTACAATTACGGCCTTAAGATTACGTACCAGATTTAATTTATATAGTTAGTTGCGTCTTTCATTTTTATTTTTATGTACATGCTGATATTAATATCAACAAACTGTCAGGTCACCGACGAAATGGGTCAAAATTAGACATTTATCTACAGTTGTCCTAATAAAACTACATGCTAAATTTCCCGCATTTATTTATTTTGTGCCTGCCTACATAGACACGAAAAGACAGATGGGCAGACAAATGGACCATGAATGGTTTTCGTAAAAAATGAGATAGAAATGTAAAGAAAAAAATGCGATTTACTGTTAAGATTACACCAATTTTATATAAGTATACTTTACGGGTAGTTCTTGACTTCTCGAGTCATCGTGCTCACATACCGAAACACCGAGAAAGAGAGACATAATTAATTCCCCAAATGGTGTTTGTCGGATTAGAGGTGTCAGAGAGATGAGGTTTATCAAAATATTGAATTTTTGGTCAGTTTCTATGCATCTTATAGAGGAGAAATAAGGTGTAAAATAGAAAGAAATTAAAGTTCTTTACTCACATTTCCTACCTTCTTATTTACAGGTGACCTTTCAGAAGATCTTCTGCTTGAAAATGAAACTTCCATCGAATATTGGCTGGACGCATCCAACGACACCGCTTTGAACGATTCTTCATCATTGAACAGGCACGGGTTCGGCAAGAAAGTTGTGAACAAAGTGAAAGAGGGCATTAAAACAGTCAAAGACAAAGTGAAAGGTGGTTTTAACAAGGTCAAGGACAAGATAAGGGATTTCAAGGATAAAATAGGATCCAAAGGAGGTGGCTCTGGCGGTGGGTATTATAGAGATAATTACGACAGAGACAGATATAATCGAGATTACCATCGCAGAGGCACGTACAGTGGGGGAACAGTAATCTCGGATCCTGAAACTGCAAAGTGGCTCGGCATCGGATTGGGTGTATTCCTAGTTCTAAGTCTGCTTGTAATTATTGTGTATTACAAAGTTAAAAGCGATTTTTAATCCATTTTAATGGCAACGATGCCATTCTCTGCCTTTCGTAATCAGATATATAGAAAACTCGTTCGGAACCACTGCAGAATCATGAAACTTCAGAGCTCTCTTTCATTTGAAGAACTCCAAGAAATGGCGCAGTGAAGGTAGCATAGCTGTAACACGTCAAGATATCATGCCGCAGCTATAAAATCTTATTCTTACATGCTACTTCAATTTTATATTTCAGAATGTTGAGTACAATTAAGATGATGTTTTGAACTGTTTCAATGATTGGTTCATTCTCTGAGAGATCCACTCACACTTTTCTTTCAAATGAATGCTTTAAATGACGAAGAAACTTTTAGACGGCAAACCTTTAGAGAAAATGCAGAAGGTAAAAGTTTGCCTCTTAGTTGTTTATATGAATTAAAGGACGAAGAAAATATTTGATGCTTCAAGAAGAATTTATGCTATTGATGTTATAATTTTATTAATACATGCTTAATTTAAATAAGATGCTGTTTTTTTCCTAGAGATAATAAAAAAATGGAAGTACATTTTTCTGTATTATTGCGTTTTTATCACAAATTTTCATTTTGAATTTAATTAAAAATATGAATCCAATTCAAGGGTTTCAAATTTTTACTGTTTTTAGATTCGTGCAAATTATATTACATTCAGAAAAAAAATTATTTCTGAATGGTAAGATGAGAGTAGTAAGCTATGTCAACGAAGGAGATTTAAGAAAATAAAAAATGATTATTTTTCGCCACGAATCTTAATATTAAAGAGATTTGAAAAAGCTCTTAAACAATATTGCCAAACCAAAGAAATGGATTAAAAATAATTTAAAGCAAAGTACTTAAAATAACGAGTATTCACGCCCATTTATCACCGTTAGATCATTTTAGAATTAAAAAAAAATATATGAAAATAACTGAACTATTATGATTTTAATAAAGAAGAAAATGTGCATAGTTAATTAAATTTTTAAAAATTTCTTGAGCTAGAGTTATTTTTGTACAGAAATAATCTAAATCTGCATTTTTCCTGTTATTCTGCCGAAAATTACGCCGAATAGGATGCAAGAACTAATATTCAAATAATTTAAACGACACTATCTTAGAATAATTAATGTATGGGTGCTTGTCACATAAAATTATTGGATTTTTCCGGATATTTTATTATCTCTCCAATGCACAAAATATTACTGT
>JAPMOR010077138.1:102731-114076 GCA_026543865.1 Argiope aurantia
TGTATCAATTCATCTGTGTTTTAGAAGTAGCTGCATTTGCGCTCTCTAAATACTATGAAGTTTTTTCCTGTTCCATTTTTGGTTTTAGTTTGAATAGGAAATAATTTTTAGTTGCGATTTCGAAACTGTTTTGTTTTCGTTTCCACTTTAGTCTCGTTTTCAGACTATTTCTTACTTTAGATTGGTTACTTATATATATATATATATATTGATATTGTTCATATATTGATATTATCTGATATGATCATATAACGCTAACACGTGCTCTTATAAATTAATGACGAATGGCAACAGTTAAATGTAAAAAAAAAAATCACAAGGCAAATATTTTAGACTTCATTATGAAATGTTTTTACCGCTGCATTTCGTTCAATGTTTCGTTCATGATAAAGCTGTACAGTAATAGATAGACTCGCTTTGTCCTCACTAAAACCCATTACCCCCCCCCCCCCCCCCAGGAAATGAGATGCAAAAGAAATAATAAAATAGATGCCAAATAATGTTTAACGAAATGCAAAAATAGGTTTAACCACTACTATAGATTAACCATTGCCAGTCGGTGATCACAAATGCAAATTGAATCATCATATTTCTAAAATGTTTGTCTCACGAACGCGGTTTCCGCATTCTCTTAAAACTCAAAAAAATTTATATTTTGAACAATATCAATAGCATTTCTACAATTTTTTTTACTTTTAATAAATTTTTTAATGCCATGCATAATTTGTAAAGATTAATTTATATTGTTATCAAATTTTAATTCATCTATCTGTCTATTCAATCGCTTGCTACTGCCATTATTAAAATTAAAAACTGCTTCTTAGAAAATTAATTATGAAATAGGATTTCTACGTTTATTTGTAGTAAACGCTTAATTTGCGTATGTTAAAATTTGTTTTGACTTACCCAATTAAATTGATGTCTTTAATTTTTCAGTCTTATTAGATAAAAAGATGAATTATTTTTAATTCATTTATTTATTACTAGCCGCCTTTGGTGACCAGCCGGTTCGCCAATCTTATTGTTCGTTTAAATTTTAATAATTAAATATTTTACGCAATTCCTACTTTAATAGATTCTTCATCAAAATATTTTAAAACTTCAAATTTTGATAGTCATATAATTCACTCATAATATTATAAAGGCCTTCAGTCATAACGTAATATGCATATCTCTCATTTTCTGTTAGCTCTCGTAGAATTTATGTTTTAAATGAAAGTGGAAAGAATTAACCTCCAATTAATATAATAATATTTTTTACTGAAACAAAGCATTTTTTTATAATATGATTACTGATAACAGAGTCACTGAGCGTTTAAACTTTATGGGCACTATAGAATATCTTTCTTAATTTATGTTATATCTCAAGAATTTGTCAACAAAATTTTCTACAGATTCATCATGAACAGATCTATTAATTAACAATGTTTAATTTTAAAAGAAACAAACACTAAGAAAATAAAATGAATCTTTAAAAATTATCGGTTTAAAACAGGTTTAAAAAAACTACTTAAAAAACGACGCACTTAAAACTATAAGCATATACAAAAAACATATAACTAACATAAATACAATTTAATTACAAAACCATGCAACTAACCTAAAATAATTTAAATCAAGAATCATCCGTTGATAATATTGTCAACAATCAGAACATAATGCGCATGCGTGAATTTTCAACACCAGTTACGGTAACGCAAATGCGTGAATTTTTCTACGCCAGTTGGGGTAACGCTATGCAGATTAGAAATTTTTAATTTCCTTTATTCTGTGTTATTTTAATTCAAAAGTACTTCAGAATGAATCTGAAAGATCGATTAATTAACATTGTTTAATTTTAAATGCAGAAAACATTAAGAAATTATACAGAATCGTTTGAAATAATTGGCCGAAAAATGTTAACCCTAGCCTCATTACTGTCGGGGGAAAAAACCGAAGCCTTACTCATTTAGCGTTGGGGAAAATGAAAAGAATTTTTGGCGGGAAAGTTAGTTTTTAATTAATAATTAAAATTTCTAAAAAAGAGACTCTAGGTGCACATTTCCGACCTCCAAGGTATACACGTACCAAATTTGGTAGCTGTAGGTCAAATGGTCTTTTCTGTAGAGCGCCAACACACACACACACACACACACACATTGAGCTTTATATAAGTATATAGATTATCATGTGAGAACATGACGTTGTTTAGGTTAGGGGGTTGAAGAGCAGGCAATGAATATTGAAACTCGAAATCGCGTAGGCAATTAATAAAGCATAAATGGCAATTTTTATCATCATCTTTTAATCGCACATATTTATTTACCTGCTTTTACCAGTATTGCATTATTAAGTCTCGTGATTGTTTCAAACCGGTTTAACTGGTTAATAAATTTATTAAGACAAATAATGACTTAAAAATAATAATGTTCTCACATGATAACTTAAAACTTGCGACGGTAGATTTCATTTTAATTATTATTTATTATTCTAGTTTTTTTAAAAGAATAAAACCTAAAAAGTTCATCTGGGCAAACACGATGGTCGCTAAGAGTCCCTAGTATCAAATAAAGTATTACGATTTAAGAGCTATAACAGTCAGTGCAAAATAATCACATCGTTTTCATTAGTTCCTCAGAAAAGCCATGTTGTGAAGCTGAAATATCTTCACTACTTGCGTCAGTTAGGAAACCAACTTTTCTCCAACATTGTGTTCCTGTCCACCAAAGAGCACTGTTTAGTGCAGTTTCAAGACCTACGGCCTTGTTCAGAAAATTCATTCACTTGAGAAGGATTTTCCTTCTCAAGTCAATAAAACCAGGCACTTGTATCACAAACTCTGAATTTCAGTTCTTGGATCAAATGCAAATGACATCCACTCGTAATCTAATATAGAATTATTTTAGAGTCTATTAAAACGAACGCGGTAGAAGGCGTTTTGCTATCAACTATTGCTTTGACTTTACTTGTTAATAGGGCAGCAAACAATGCAGCAAGTCGTTAGAATAGCGGCAAGGGGATTTTCATTAGAGGAACATGCTGATTCTAGGAAATTCATTTTGGTGAGGAATTCGTTCACCATTCTTATGCAAACACCAGAAACAAACAAAATAGTACAGAAACGGCAAAGTTTGATGTCTTCAGTGATTTTTTTGAGCTAATCTTTAGTTTAGTTATGTTATTTAACGTCAAAGCAACACAAAGGCTATTTTTGGGCTGAGTGTCAGATGTTTTTTAAAGAATAGCTTAATGAAACTTCTATTTTGTCTCAATAGCATTTGTTATTATATAGAGTGCCTAGGTATAATACAGAATGGCTGGGAGAATTATATTAAAATTATCACTTCTTTCATACTTTGTTTAAAAAACAAACATGCGTCCTATAAAATGACTATATACTCTACAAAATATCACATACATTGAAGATTATATATATATATATTAAAATCCAATTTTAATCCTAATTAATTTCCAAATTTTTATCTTAATTTAGCACATATCAATTTCGTTCTAAAATGTTTTCTTGTTTCTTGATCCAATTCCACCTCTTTTATTTAATTAATGCAATAGAAACTCTGCTTAAATGCTTAAATCAGCGGTTCTCACGCTCCGAGTGAAGGGATAAAAATCTGTCAATCTAAATAAATTCTTTTAAAAGATACCTATTTTCCCCTGACCTAAATCGACACTGTAAAGAAATTCCTATCAAAATCTCACGGTATATAAGAATCGGGAAAAAAAAATTTATGTCGCTCTTCTCTCCTTTCGCTCTTGTGCTGTGATGTAGATTGACGTATTTCGTCGCTTTTTGCTTGCATATAAAATCTACTTCCCAGGATGAAATAAAAGCTAAGTTTAAAAATTTAGTGTCTCTTCTCTCTATTCGGCACGAAACTTTTCAAAATATGTGTTTTAAACACATACAAGCATATATATATATATATATATATATATATATATATATATATATATACACTGGTGTGCAAAACTTAAGCAACAATGCAAATTTTAAGCAGATAGCCATGAAATTGCAGAAAAGGAGTTCTTGCGATCAGTACAATGAACACGTAATTAAATAGAAAGGTCATGCGTATGCAAATATCAGGAACAAAACGTCATAGGCGACGTGAGCGTACGCAAAACACGTGCGGAGATCAACACTACAATAAAAGGAAGGACGGAGACGCAATTAAAGACATTCGCTGCAAGTGCACGTGAGTTAATTCGTGAAATATGGCTAGCAGAAATCACCTAGACGATTTCACACGTGGAAGAATGATCGGAAAGCTGGAGGAGGAGCGTAGTGTGACCAGTGTAGCTGAGGAGTTCGGAATCAACAAAAGTGTCGTTTCGCGCGCTTAGAAAGCCTTCCAAACCACAGGTACAGCTGTGAGAAAGGTTGGTGGTGGCCGCCCCAGGAAAACAACTGCAGTGGATGACCGACATATCGTCCTGCAGGCGAAAAGAACCCGAAACCAGTCAGCATGCGCCATTGCGCAGGAACTGTATGCAGCAAAGGGGCGATAAGTGTCGCGTTTTACTGTGTCCAGACGCCTTCACAAAGGTGGCCTATTCGCCCACCGTCCTGAACGCTGCATCATTTTGACAGTTTCCAACCGGCGGCACCGTTTAGAGTGGTGCAGGTAGCACTAAAACTGGACATCTCATCAATGGAGTCGTGTCCTCTTAACAGATGAGAGTCGTTTTAGTGCCACAAGCGATTCCCAACGCCAGTTGATTTGGAGAGAGGTCGGGACACGGTTTCATCCCAGTAACATCACGGAAAGAGACCGTTTCGGTGATCCTGGAGTTGTCGTCTGGGGAGGCATTATGTCAGGAGGTGATTGTCAGGAGGTGAACCTTCCCCATGTGCGTCTGTTCCGAGGTGCCATTGGATCAGACTTCGTTTTTATGGATGACAATGCACGGCCACACAGGACTCATGCTGCTGAGGAACTCCTGGAAAGTGAAGATACCACTCGAATGGATTGGCCGGTGTGCTCCCCTGATTTAAATCCGATAGAACATGTGTGGGATGCTTTGGGGAGACGCCTTTCGGCACGATTACATCCTCCTGGGAACACCCGACAACTTAAACAGATGCTGATTGAGGAATGGGCACTCTTTCCTCAAGAACTGTTGGACAATCTGGCCCTCCCCTTACTGCAACGGTGCGAAGCAACCATTGTAGTAAGGGGAGGGCATATCCCATTCTAAGGAACATCTGCTTGCTGTTTTTCCTCTTGGACAGACAATCATGTGTAACGATACTATGAGTTCAATAAAGCCTTTTTTTGTTTGATTCCATACTGTATGCATTGTATTCATTTCTGCGCAACTATGCTTTCGTCATTCTTTCAGAACAAAATGCTGTATCTCATTTCTGAATTTCATGTCTCTCAGATGATTTCTCGAACCAATATATATATATATATATATATATATATTGGTTTTACTTTATCATATATAAAGTATTTGAGCATATAAAAAACATATAAAATCATATTCATCACATATAAAAAAATAAGCCCAAATTATTGATAGAAATTAACTTTTTAGTGCTCTGTGGGTTCGAAAATATTTTGGAATGATATATATCTGCTTATCTGCCTTTGTGCATATAAAATGAGTTCATTCGAAAAATATATCAATATAAGTAGTTGAAACTAAGCATTTATCACCTGAATTTTTGATCTGCATATTGAACGAAAATATTCTCTAAACCTTTTATTTGTCTGTCTATTCGTATGAATGTGAACGTGATAGCTCGAAATCGCAACGAAGTAGACAAATCAAATTTGGTATTTGGTCTTGATAGTAAATGTTGCTTTAGGTAATAGGTCTATTGTTGCTTCCTCTTATTAATACAGATGAAGCACTTTTTTTTTTAAAAAAGTTTTTAACGAAGTATAGAAAAAGTATTGTTATCTTTCAAAAATTCGAACTGGAGATCTTCACGAATCCCCATTTTTCAAAGCTCCCTGAGTTCTGAGAAATATCCACTTGACAAAGATAACTCAGAAATGCTTTGAACTAGATGAATGAAATTTGATTTGTATTCGTCACACCGAATCTGTGGATTTCTATCAAATTTTCAGCAAAATGTATTCAGAGAAAGTGCGCTGTTCGAATATAAATTAACGCGGTAACTACAAAACGAAAAGAGCCAGCTGGATAAAATCCGGGGTGTAGATTTAACTATGTTGTGGATGTCTATCAAATTTTGAACAAAATGCAAGAAAGAATTCGGAAGCATGTAAATGTTATGGCTCATTTATGTCAGTTTTGGATGTGATTTTGTGACTGCAGTTGTAATTCCAAGTCAAATTTTCGTTTCAATCGGTTGGGAAGAAACGCGTCTAAAACACAAATTCACCTTTATTAGAGAGTATGCGAGAAAGTTTTGGTTAGACCACTCTCGTTGGTTCTCCGTTATATCGTTATAAGAGAAACATTGTCACAATTTCAAAAACCAACAGCAACAAGAATCAGATTCTGTTCAAACAAGAAAGTTATTTTTAGTTTCATTTGTCATCAAGCATGTTAATCATAAGAGTTGACGTTTCGTTCGTCAATATTGTATCACATCTTTATCTTATCTTCTTATGTTTTCGTTTAGATAAGTGCATATAAATGTAAAAATCTATTGTCCTGTCTCCGCAGTTGACAGCAAATTAACACTTTCTTTCTTTTGGCTACATTTTGATAAGCATTTATTCCGATTCTCAAAATGAATTGCTCAAGAAATACCAAAATGAAACTTTTCTCAGTTCTGCTATGCGCTGTAATGTACCATTATTATAATGGAAATCCTATTATTGGCGGTAAGTTGAAGAATTCGGTTTTTTAATCCATTCATATTTTTGTATCAGGGAAACTCATTCAAGAATTTCCTGAATTACTGATATTTATTTGTTATCAGTTCAATATTCCGAGCGATGAAACAAATGGATTCCGTGCCAAAATACAATTTTTTTTCAAAAAGTATTTTCTTAGTTTTATACATTAATTCTTAATTTTTCCTGAACTGTAACCCTAAAGAAGGTCTCATCTTGTCCTCTGAGATGCAATGATTGGTTTAGTTATATTAACGTCCCATTTGAAGTAACACTTGGGCTATTTTGGGACGGACCTCGTAATTTTGAAACGCGGTCAGATGACGAGGACGACACCTGAGCTGTCACCCCCCTCTCCACACCACACCAGCGGGAGGGCGTTTGGTCAGGACGGATTTAACGTGCAACAGACTCCCTTACACGACGGTTCTTCGGTGGAATCGGTTCACAACCCTGAAACCCTCCGGTTCCGAAGCTGAGACCTTACCACCAGGCCACCGCGGCCTTCTGAGATGCAATGAAGTTGAATGATTTGATCGTCACCGTATGTAAAGAGGAAGACTGTCGATCAAATGAAATATAGCGCAATGCAATTGTGAAGAAGTTAAAAATTTCACCTCCATCATTTCTACCTCCATTGAGCTAAGTGACCGATCTGCGAAGTTGGTCGAGACTCCATCGTCTCTCTTATATAGTCCTACACGATTTAAATAATGATGCCATGTCCGTGTTACCACAGAAAGGGGGTGCAGTAGCTTCTGTGGGTAAAGACCCCTGAGCACCCGAGGGCAGAAGTCTGACTTCTAGCCCATATGAAGATAAAACTCACACATTCGCTTGCACACTCCTTTTTACAGGGGGGCACATTCACACACCTCACAGATAGAACACAGATGAAGAACAACCATGCCCGAACAGGGATTCGAACCTGGGACGCCCAGATCACGGAGAAGATGCGCTACCCCTATGCCAGGACGCCGGCTTCTCGATTTAAATGCAATCGTAATTATTCCAGCTATCACATTCACAGGATAATTCTAGCAAAACATTACATGTATATAACTTTTAAACGAGAAGCAATTTTTAACCAAAAACATTATGCGGAAATTTTCAAAAAATCTTGTCATGATAACTGTCAAAATAAATCGTTTTCCTACAAAATATTTGCATAAAATTTCAAAAGTATAGGAAAGAATTCATCGTTTCACTCTCAAGTCACATATCTGGATAAAATGTATTCTTTTATTAAATCGAATAAAATTAAAACAATTCATTTAACTATTTTAAAATGAAAGGAATTTGAAGTTTTCGCTTTTCGTTTCCGCATTTCAGTAGCATTCATTTAAGATTCCCGGCGTAAAAAGATTGGCGAAAGCGAAATATTTTTGCCCACAGCAATATAATTTATTTCAGCCTAAACTATTTTTGTGTGTAAGAGTTGTAAAGGCTAATATCCATTCTTACCTTTCCATGAGTAAAATCGTCACATTTTAGTTACCATGCAAAACTTTAAAATAAAATAACAGTTTTTTTTAATTGAAGTTATTTACCTTGTTAACTTTGCATGGGTTTAAAAATAACATGCATTTCTTATAAATGATGTGAACTAACTAAACTCTGCTATACGAATGAAAAATAAAGATTGTGATATAATATAGAACTTGATCAATTCGAATTCGTCGGCAATTCCAATTTTTCTCTGATCCTTAAATTTTCCTACTAACATAATGTGCAAATATCATCTATAATTCAAGCTTATTTTTGTTAGCTCAAAACAAGAATGAAAATTTTATTTTATATCTGATTTGTTTTTACTCCTTCCGCTACTGTTTTTCCCGTTTGTGTTCCTCACAACGTTTTCGTGCAACATGGCGTGTTTTGTGTTAAATATCGATGCACAGTAGAAAAAACTTTATGTTCTCGTTTTTTTTTTTTTTAACCTTTGATGGAAAAAATTCAAAATTGGATGCAAATGAATAAGCTTGGTGACCCGAGTGCAAACCGAATTCATTATGTAGCGTCCTGAATTAGGGCGTTCCAACACACACACAATAGACAGTCATTTCCTTGTCGGATGTGGCGCAAGATTAATAATTTTGGTGATAAAATTAAATTTTATCCGTATGGTTTGTACAATTCGGATTTATTGCTATAATTGCTCGCGAGCGAACAAATTTCTTCCAAAATTGAATAAAAATCTACACCCAGTTTGCAGATTTTCTATCTAATAAAAACTAAAAAAATACTAAGTAGCGTTAAAAATAATTGCTATTTGTCGCGGCCGAGATATTCGGAAATGTCGTCATATAGATCAAAACTATAACTTTTGTTATTACTTGCATGGCAACATGACGATTACAACAAAAATTTCGTTGTAAATAAACATGTTTTCGTTCTACGCTACGTCTTAGTGTGTGTGAAATTATTATGCGTTTCATATACAGCAGCATGCGATACTATTTAAAAATAACACGGCAAATTTCATCCATATAATTTTCTATATTCTTCAACAAGCACGTGCGCAGAAAAATAGATAGAGAGAGAAGCGCCGAAAACAAAAGCACCGTTTGTTTCAGTGTTCTTGAACGACCACTTTTAGAAGGTTCTATCTCTCTAAGGGGTGAGGATGTGCACATTTCTGGTATTAATTTCCGGCATTGCTCAAAACCAATTTATACCTTTCTTATTAAAGGATGGCATTCATTTTGCTTAACAAAATAAAATAGTGCCGCTATTTATTGCACTAAGAAAAAGAAGTGATTTTATATTGAATATTTTATTTTTTATCAAAAGTAAAAAAAGAGTCACTAAATGAACTTTACAAAAATGACACATCTTAAAAAAAGAAAATTAAAATAATGTACTTTTTTTATAAATTTTTTAAAATTAGAATTGATATACTTGCTGCAACTTGGTAGGTTTGAATGACATTTTGAATCGCCTTTTTATCACATATCTCTGGGCCGCGGTGGCAAGGTCTCGGCTTCGGAATCGTTGGGTCTTAGGATCGAGACCAGATTCCATTGAAGAGCCGCCTGTATGTGGACCGGGCGCATGCCAAATCCGTCGGGGCCATATGACCTCCTGCCGGCTGAGGTGGAAGCCTGGAGAAAGGGTGCCAGCTCGGGTGTCGTTCTCGTCATCTGACCCAGGCTCAAAATTACGAGGACAGTCCCAAAATATCCCTAGTGTTGCTTTAAAACGAAACGTTAATATAATTAAACAAACTGAACTAAACTTGGCAAAAATGAAGCATTTTTAATGAATCTAGCATTTGATCCATACCGAATTGTTTGGCGATTAATCCCTGTCATTTAGTAACCCGAAAATCGAATTTGTGTTTCAGAAGAGTTACTTTTCCTGATGACTGAAACTAGAGTTTGACATAGAACAAATGCAGTGACAAAAACACGCATCAAATTTGATAGATTTTGAGTTTTGATTTGAAATATTGAGGGATTTTTTTTTTTTTATCATCGCGTTTACGTGCATTCAGAAGTACAGACCGACACAATGTCAGTCCCTAGACAGATATGGTTCTAAATTTGGTGCAGATCTAGACTTTAGTTCTTAAATTTATGTACCGAATTTTATCTAGTATACTCTCTTTGTTTTGTATTATCGTATTAACTTATATTCGGGCAGCTGGACAGACAGACATCCTCTGAATTGATTTTTCTCAAAATGTGATAGAAATCCACAAATTTGAAGGAAAAATCAGGCTCCAAACTTCCTCAGTTTGGCTCTATGCATTTTTTAACTCTATGCATAGTCATAGTTCTAAAAATGTGTTTTGAGACCTCAGAAAGATCTGAAACGTGGAGATTCGCCAAAATCTCGAATTCGTAGGTCTTGATGATTACAACACTTTTTTCTGTACCTCGTATACGAGAGAATAAAAACAGTCGCTAGCGTTAGTAAACTCGCGCTTGAAGTGTATTTGTCAGAAAATTCCAGCTGTCATTCTATTTGAAATGAAATGGTTGAATGGCTTGGTAGCATGGCAAAAGTCTTTGCGGGCCATGAATCAACCATTTCCCTCTTTCTTTTAATTCTTCTTCTTCAAATACCCTTGAAGTTGAATAATGCAGCAACTCATATAAAAAGGGAAGTGCTAACGGGAAAATTGGGGTTTAAATCAGAATATCTTATTCTGAACATTTAACTGTCAATAAAAACCAGCGAAAGTATTTTACCACGTTCTTCTTTTATAAAAATATATTGGAGAAATCTCAATATCAAATTCTGATACCTTTTTAACTAATATTTTTCGGATATGTATCCTTGGGTCTATTTGAAGTATAATAACAGCGTTAGTGGCCACTTACCGAATATCCTTTGTATAAGTCATTATATTTTCACGCTGTTGCTTTCGCTTAATCGCGGATATGCATGCCGATTGAAGAATGTTATCCAAAATTTAAAATTCATATACAACTCTGATGCTGAAATTATATGCTTAACAACTCAATTTTGTCAATCAGTTGGTTCATAGAAATAAATGCTTGCTAAAATTTTCAATTATTTATA
>JAPMOR010077138.1:120236-131187 GCA_026543865.1 Argiope aurantia
AGATAAAAGTTTATTCAATATATTATAACAAGATGAATAATTCTTTGATAATTTAAAATTTGTCTGGAGAAAATATTAATAAAAAAAGAAAAGATATGTGCGAAAATCGAATCCGAGATTGGAACTGAAGAGTTACAAAACAGAATAACGCTCTGCCGTTCTATCCATCAGGCCATACATCCCTTGGCCTCCATATATAAGATTCAAAACACGATTTCAATTCCTAATAAGAAATACGGCAGGTTTTTCATCTTAAAAAATAATGAAATGTATAAGAGCTTTTTCTGCACGTGTTCAAGATCTTAACATCCAAAAATAATATTAATTTTTTTATATATTTTAAGATAAAAATTTATTCAATGAACTGTAACAAGAGGAATAATTCTTAGAATTTAACAGGAGAAAATATTAAAAATTAATCGGGAAAAAAGAATATAATAAATATATATCAACTATCGGTACCGAGATTCAAACTGAAGACCTGCAAGACAGAGTAAAGCTCCATCTTACTATACATCTGACTACACGTCATTCGATTATCACTGAGGTACTATTAGTCATTCCTAATATGTAATAACTTTATCCTAGACGTGACAGTTCCGTTAAACGTAGCAGTCTGCCGAAAGGAGGTTTAAATTCCGCTTTATTCTTGCTTCCAGCTTCAGTTCGGCAAAGAATAATTGATTGAAGGGAAGATTCATTTTCAACTGATTACAGCGCATATTTCAGTCCAACGTTTGTATTCACCTTGACCAGAATTGCATTTTTAGTACTTGGTTCGAGTCTACATTCAATTTTTCTTTTTTTTAATACAACTTTTCTTTACTGATATAAACTATTTAAATTATTGTTGTAGCCTCATTCCCCCTAGTATAACAATTTTTTATATGATTGGCTATTTAGAAAAATCGCCCAGACTGCGATATCGGATCCTATCCTTCCATAGGATTACATTGCGGATTTATTTCACATTCTATCTACAGTGCCGACGCCCTGGCATAGGGGTAGAATGTCTTCCCCCTAATCTGGGCGGCCTGGGTTCGAGTCCCGGTTCGGGCGTGGTTGTTCTTCCTCTATTCTATCTGTGAGATGTGTGAATGTGACTTCCTGTAAAAAGGGGTTGTGCAAGCGAATGAGTGATCCGTGAGTGGCAAAGTCGTACTTTTGACCCTAGTTGGCACAACTAAAACAAGAGACACACCCTATCGGCTGAAGTCGCTGTCTTCGTAACAGCGGGGTTGTCCATGTCAAGTTCCATAAGAAACAACAACATCATCTTCATTTCTGTTTATTTTGTTTAGTTATATTAACGTTCTGTTTTAAAGCCAAAACTAGATCTATTTTGGGACGGACCTCGTCATTTTTAACCACGGTCAGATGATGCGGACGACACCTGAGCTGGCACTCCCCTGTCCACACATCCACGCCCAACTAGGGGGGATGACTTTTGGCCAGGCGGATTTAATGTGCAATAGAAACGCTTACTTCTTCGGTGGAATCGGGTCCGGTATCTAAATTCCTCCGGTTCCGAAGCCGAAACCTTGCAGCGAGCCAACACTTCTCATCTTCAATTCGGCTAAGATTAAGTGGATGAAGGGAAGATTAATTTTCAGCCTATGGTTGAACACTCCATGGCTAAACATACTTCTGTAGTCCTTCGATCGAGTCTGCCGTCAAAGGGATTTTTTTTTCTTCTTTTTTTTCCTCTTGGAATATAAAATTTCTCGAGAATCATGTAAAGAATTTTTGAAGTTTTATTCAATCTAATACACCTATTGTTAAGAAAGATCGTTACTTGTACAAATATCGAGCAGAGAGGGATTTCGATACGAGGCAGATTTCCACCTTCCGACTTTATTCGACTTCATGCATTCGGACGAGCACAAGTGAATGAAGGGAGGATTAATTTTGAATCGATTGCAGTGCCGGATTCCGACTCGTAGCAGACACGCCTGGCTCGACCTTACATTTTTAGTCCTTGGTTCGAGTTTACCTTCAACAGTTTTTCTGAAGCGCAAAATCTTATCAGAAATAATATCTATGGAGATTATTTTTGAAGCATTATTTCCTTTAATATAATAATGTTTGATATCGATTGCTGATTTTAGAAAAATCAGCCAAAGTACGATTTAGAAATGACAGTGAAATCCTTTCACAGGAAAGTATTTTGGTTTTATTCTGACTTCTATGTAGAATTCTTCTCGGAATAGGTGAATGAAGGGGATATTCATTTTCATCCGACTGCAAAGTTGATCTCAGTCTAGTGGTTAGACGCGCCGTCATCGGAGGTAAATTTTAAATGTTTGGAACGAGTCTATCTGGAAAGGTATCTGTATCTTTAAGATTTAAAGAATTATGGCTGGTTGAAAATGAAGAAGAACGCATATTAAATTTGAAATAGTAGTAAATCAAGAACTGGGAACAAAGCCTATAAGAAGTAAAAAAATGCCTTGCGAAATCTCTATAGACCCACAATACACACACACACACACACACACACACACACACACACACACATATATATATATATATATATATATATATACACACACACACACACACATTACATTTTCACATTAAGATGCCGTATTTTTGATTGAGAAAAGCTCAAGGGTTTGCATTTTTGCTGAAAGCCCTGTTAAATTCGTTATTTCTTAAAAGTTCCCAGTTATTTCTTAAAAGATGAATTCAGAAATGACTTTTTTGGCTTTTAAATATAATGAAATAAATTCTTCCTCGTATGATAAATATTAAATGACTGACGTCATTCAAAGGCCGAATCTACTGCTCTGTAAGAGGAAATAAAAATTTATAAATGATTCATTGACTGATATAATTATGAATTTTTTGCTTCATATTCTCTTCGTTAATTTCATTTCATTTGCTTATAAGAATTTTAATTAGGATTTCGGGACAAATATTAGTTTCCAAATAGTACCTTTTTTAAAAATAAATAAATTTTGGAAACTTTGAAAAAATTCTTCTAGCTGATCAGCTTTGTCTAAGAGAAACGTATAAAAATTTTAAAAAAGCATATTTTTTTGTAAATAAATATTAGAACTATTTCATGACTTCTGATTTAATTTGAACACTTTTGCAATTTTTAATGCCCTCTTACCTTTGGATGGGTAAACTTTAAAGTCTAATTCAATCTTTTGAGATGTCCTGCAGACTTTAACAAAGTACATTGATTTATTACCCTAAAACTATTTAAATTTACCCCAACCATGCTGGAATCATTATTAATTCATAAAAGTATTATATGTTAAGAGAAATATATAAATTTTGTAAAGATTTTCATCAAGTACAATTATTTAAGAAGGTCTAAGATTTTTTCTAACCTTACGGATCCCTCCTGATTATTTAGTTTCGATCCTATCAAACAGAAATCTTTAAAAAAAATCCATTTAGCATATGATTATATTAGAAATTTCGAAATAAATATTTAATATTACTTTTCGAAAGTAAAAATTGCTTTTAATAATATTAATTTAATTTGCAGAATTTCACTCTCTGTTTCTTTAATTTATTACTGAAGTTACTTTTTGTGAGCAGTTTCCACTTATCACGCAAAGCTTCATAAATAGAATGCATACATAAAATTTAACACAAAATATGAGATTCAAATTTTATTGTATTAAATATTTAATATTTTAAATATATAAAAACACTGTCTGGCACAAAAAAATTTCAATTCACAAGGGAATTCGTTTTTAGAAAAATCTAGTGATTATCAATTCTTTTGAGCAAATCACAAAAGGATTTATTCATTATGAATTTAGAATGAATTATGAAAATAAATATATGAAAACACAACACGGTATCAAAAATTTCAATTCGCGAGGGAATCAGTTTTAGGAAAAATCTCTAGTGATAATCAATTTTGTTAAACAAATCAGAAAAGGATTTATTGATTATGATTTCATAATGATTGTGAGATTATTAACTGCTTCAAACTTGCTGTTCTTCCTAAGGTCGGACCACACTAAATTCAATATTTCCTATTGGTTGTTAATGATAAAATAAGGAATTATAATCATAATAGTATGTTTTGATAATGATTTCATACTGCTCATGAAATGATTAAATCTCAAAACAATCAACATTGAGTAAATAAAGCTTGAATTGATGTTTATAAATCCGCGAGTAGGAAAAGAAAAAAATGTGGATAAATTTGTTTTAGCATGTAGTCGAAGTACTACAGAATCAAACATTTTTATGCAATAATCACTCCCCGGAGTATTCACAAAAAAATAAAGCAGCTAAGCATATATTTGGAGAAATTAGATATCGATTATTCAGCCTTTCAGGTTGACACCTGCACCATGGTAATTATAGCAAGTTTTCCAGCATTATCGCTGTGCTTGATGCAACCAAATATTGAATGTGTGTTGCTCTCTCCGGGCAATTCGAATCAAGCACCGATATACATTCTTTTTTTTTTCTGTACGTTCCTTTGAAAGTGGAGCAATGACCAAGGATTTCACTCATGAATAGATATTTTGAAGACAGCGGAGTCACTTCTGAAGGGGAAATCAACAAATTGTTCCAATGCGTGTCAAGTCCTGTTCCGACGACCTGTGTCCGCCTTCAGTCTGGCACATTTTGCTCTCTCTCCCCTCTCTTGTGGCTTTCTGGCAATTTGCGGGAAGCTTCAAATCGCCATCCACAGGCAAGGGTATTCCAACAATGTTTCAGTTGGCAGATTTATGATCAAATCCGTAAGGCCACAGGTCGTCGGAACGAGGCTTAAAATAGATCTACAGACACTCTACTCCAAAGTGACTTCTCCGAAAAAGCTCGAATACAGCTGGATTATATCCAATACATTGCAAGAATTATAACTGTATTTTCATTCTTCTTCTTATTATTATTTTACCTTCCCGTATATTTCGTCCTGTAACAAAATCTATCTCCTGCCTGCATTCTTATCACTTCACTTCAGTATGCAGCAAGCGCAGAAAAGGCACGTCAGACCGACTGTTACACAGCAGACAGCAACAAGGGCAAGAAAAGCTGCACCGAAATCCTCCAGCGCTCGTGCTACATCCTCTACTCGGGTCTTGGACGCATCCTCGTTGGTGATGCCCACAGAAACCATTTTCTTGAAATCATCGTCAACTGAAATAAAAGAAAACAGTGAATGGAAAAGAAAGTCGCACTCTTTTCTCGACAAACAAACAACTGCACAAATTGAAGTTTTAATAAGAATTCCATAACACGATTTTTTAAATTTCATATTATA
Organism: Argiope aurantia; assembly: GCA_026543865.1. Lineage (NCBI taxonomy): Eukaryota > Metazoa > Arthropoda > Arachnida > Araneae > Araneidae > Argiope > Argiope aurantia. The sequence continues at coordinate 125,482 of JAPMOR010077138.1, forward strand.
CATAATTATTTAGTACTAGTCACACTGTTTTCCAGTGACGTATTATTAATTGTCTTTCATCGGACAGAGTGATAGAGATCCTGTACTATTCAGAGTTAGAAGGGAAACTGAGTAAGCCATAATGCTTGAATTTTACAAATATTTATTTCATTATTAAGTAATTTATTAGACAAACTTAAAAAATTGGCATATAAAATTATTTATTTGTTCGGAAGTAATTATAGAAGAGAGCAACTAGTTTCATTTTTGAAAAGAAATGTCAACTGCCGGATTTGTAATTGCTGGCATCCACCTGAGATAAATTTTGAAATAAATTATTGACAAGATACCCATAAAAGTAGGAAAGTGGTAGTGGAAAATAATTTAACATTACCAATATTTTTTAAGTTATGTTTTCGAAACAAACTTCATCATAGAAATTTGAGGTTTGTTTGCTTATTTTTTAACACATATAAACTCAGGTATTTATTTGAACCAATTCTGAAATTTGAGTTCAAACAATTAACTTACCCCCACCTGAAGAATTGAATGGGCTAATTAGAATGGAATCAGTCCACTGCAACTAGACAAAATTGCATCGATTTTCGGGAAAAGAGAACCAAACTTTCTACTTTTAGCCCCCCACCCCCAGCCCTAAAATTTGAAAAAGTTAAAACGTTAGTATCTTGTTTATAAAACAAATAAGCCGTTATTTTTCATAAATGCAGGGTGCTTCATAAATTCGTGGAAACTTAAAAAACCTTATAGAAAAAGAAGTAATTTTAGAAAAAAAATTCAGTTTGCTTGATTATCTTCAAAGCATATTGGATTACCTTTCCATGTATACAAAAAATGATTCCAAAAGCAACCGAAGGTGTTCACACGCCATACAGATAATGGAGCAGATTTCAATAATATGGCCCAATGCATTCACTTTGAAGTAAAAGATGCTCAACAAGACCATCAACAAAAGTTGTCAGGCAAGTGAGGCGCGTCACTGGGCCTGTTACAGCTGAATGTAGCCTGTCGGCATCGATGAATTTGTTTATCGATGAATTACATTGTTCAATTCCACCAAAGTATTTGGGGTGCTCGGAGCGCATGTGACTTTAATTATCCCGACAACCAAATATTTGCCGGGTCAAGTCAGGTGATCGTGAGGGTCATTTAAACTTACAACCCCGACGTATCACTCGATTTTTGGTGAAGATGAGCATCTTGAATTCACCTGCAAAGTAGGATGAAACACCATTCTGTATGAAGGTGACGACATGTCTTCATACATGGTACACGCGTCTTTTCTGCATTGCAGATACAGTGTGCTCACACAAAAGCGTAGCATATTATTCTGCAGTGACTATACATGTTTTCCAATCAAATTCCAGAAGACTTACTTCATAAAAGAAAAGGGCCAAAACGAAAAAAGCGGCAAATCTACCCCTAACAGTCACTCGAGGAGAATGTAGTGGCTTGGTTAGGCACTCAGGGGGGTTGGATGTCGGACGTTTGAATGACCGTTCACATTGAATTTTTTTTCCTTTCTAAATTACTGATCTCTATATGATTTATCCTCAACTAACAACCTCAAAAACGTCAAGAAGTTGCGTCAATAAATATCAAATTTCTCTGTGAGTTCAACCCATTGTCCCTAGATGATTTGTCGTTTCGTCCTTTTTCTTTTCCTTTTCCGTTCATCCTGTGCTCATCCAAATGGTTAGATAACTCAATGCTATACGCACCGGGGGGGGGTACAGAATGGCGTTATGTTACATAGTCATTAAAAATGTCTCTATCTATAATTTACAATAATGTTATTGTTATGACTTCACTGCATAATAACCTTGTCATCTTTTTCGACGACGCCTATTACTACGGCATTACAGATTATAAGTTTTCACTTAAGAGTGTAATGAAAATTATACAGCAGTAAAAATAAAATGTTTTGAATTTCTAGATTCGATTCGATTTCTAAAATATTTTAATCCATTTTTCGTTGGTCCTCTCTAAGGCTCTCGTTATTGATTATTTACAATTAAACATGGTTCATGAACACTCTTTCTTATAGGCCTCTGAATATCATAATTAGGGGGGGGGAGGATCTTTAACATAGGAATTTTCATCGTCATTATTGTTTGATTTCCTTCATACAATTGTTTATACTCACATTCTTTTTCCTCAGAATTAGATGGATAATAGAGGACAATCAGCAGCAGTGTCACTATAGTGCACAATATTATGCCAAACAGAACAATCACCTTTCGTACTCCGGAAACCGAATTCTTGGATTCGAGTTCCATACCTGCAATCAAAAGAAATTGCTTATAATTACTTATTATTTCATAAATTCAAAGCCAGCATTGTGAGCGTGTTGGTGGTTTGATGTGTTTATTTTATTGAGATCCATGTACAATGGGAAATTATTTCAATGTCATGATTTTGGTATGAAATTAACAAAATTATTTTTAAAAAATGAAAAATAGTCCCATAAATGGCTTTAAACTAATTCGATTCGATTCACTTTTAATCTTTTTTTAATAATCTAATATTTTTAAAAAATATTCTTTAAACTCACGAAACCAAAAATACTGAGAGTAGAGGCTGGGAGCTATTCATCAACGAAAGAAATTGATTGTCAGGAATTTTCAGCCTTTTCCTCCACTGTTTGAACACTATAAACTATTTTTCAACATTTCAACATTTATTCTCCGAGATTATCGAAGTGAAATGAGATGTTACTTAATGTAAATTAATAACTCTCTCAAACTTTAAGAGTAGATAATTAAGATTTCTAATAAATAAAAAAATGAAAAAAAAAAAGGTATTTGCAGTTTGTGAAGTTTCAGAATTAATTTATCTTCTCGAACTTTTTAAATTCAGATTTGAAGTTTTAGAAGTTACAGTATTGAATGTTGTTGTTTTTTTTTTTAATTTTTTAGAATAATTTTTTGATTTGAACAGGATATAAAAAGACAAGAGATATACCGTAGGAAAGGTGAAAATCTCATTCGAGAACTGAGATGGGCATCTAGCCCAAAAGGGATGGAAATGGTGCTGGTAAACTTTTTCTTTTTCAGTAATTACTTTTCGATTTAAGATAGAAAAATAATTTACATTAGATAAATAATCACTTGCTTTATGAATAAAGGCTTTTCAATAGTTACAATTGTTTAAAAATGACAGATGGAAAAGCGGTTTTCCAACGTTTTCATTTCCATTTTTTAAACCTAAACTGGGTTTCAGAAGCGGAGGGCTTCAGCTTCGAGACTCAATTCCAGCGAAGAAACGTCGTGCAAGCAAGTCTGGTGACGTTAAATCTGTCGGAGACAAACGTCCACCCGCATGTGGAAGTTTGGAGAGAGGGGCTGCCAGCTCAGATATCGTTCACGTCATCTGGACGCGGTTCAAAATGACGAAGCCCGTCCCAAAATAGCTCCAGTATTTCTTTAAAACTGAGCGTTAATATAACTAAACTAAACTACACGACATAAAAATTTCTTTGATATGTACAGAAGTTAAATAAAAACATGGAAACATCTAAGAAAACGTGTTTCCTTGCCTAATATAGTTAGGGAAACCACTGGTGTTCAAATCAGCTTGCATTCTTCTCGGAATGGATAAATACTGTCTCTGTATTGTTGAGAAAGGAATCTGGTAGCATTGTTCCTGCAAAACAGTGGCATTTTCAAGTAACGGGAGATAGCGACCACGCACTTTCCTATTCTAAATTGCCAAAATTATCTTCAAAGAGAGTTTTTTTTAAAAAAAAACTTTAAAATGATGGAATAATGAGTTTTGCGTAATTATATTTTTGGTGTTATCGCGTAGCACATAATAAAAATAAAGAAAATAATATTTCATTTTTAATTAATTAAAATTTTCAAAAAATCATCAAATGGGGCTTCATTTTATTCCCCGAAGAATTGTAATGTTCATTTTGGCGGCTCTAAATGAAACGATCGAGTGGCAATGCTCACATTACACATACGTGCAGCTTTATTACTAGCGTAGATTGCAATACTAAGCAAGAGATCCTATTCTATTCCGAGTTTGATTAATTGTTATTGATTAATTAGGTATTATTAATTATTATTACATTAGGTATACTAATGATTAATTAGGTATCTAAATGAAATAGGTTACTAGGTGTTAGACATCTCATTTAGTATTGTTGATTATTATTATATTAAGTATATTATTAGATTATTAGTCATATTATTAGGGATTAGGAATAATATCAATTAATTGGGCACCTAAATGAAACGGTCTGTCCAAAATAGCCGCAACGCAAATGCATACATACACGCACATTCTACTTTACTATTAGCAGAGATTATAAAAATAAAGAAGAGCTCGGTTTCTCTTCCCGGGTTTGTTTTGGCATTATCGGAAAATTCTCCGTGATAACTTATTAGTGATCATTCATTATTTAACTTGATTAAGAACTTAAAAAGTATTAAAAGAAATTATTGTTAAAAATGTCAAAAAATAATCTTATTGAAGAAAACTGTAATATGCAAAGATAAATAGCAAATTACAACAAAGAAATTTTCACGTTGCGGCGACTGTGTACAATGAGAGGTGATTGTTCCTGATCGCCGTTAAATCTGGCAAATGTGATAAATTATTGAATATTTATCCAAATCACCGGTTCGTTTACAAAATACCCAACTCAAAATAACTTTATTTTATTTTTAGCATTTGTCATCCTATTGCATCTTTCAATACATTTTATGACATACATTATATAACTCGCACTATTAATGAAAGTAATATATCTAATATCTAATGAAAATAAAGTACAAAAGTGCCACTTTTGTTTACTTTTTTTAATTGAACGAGATTTAATATCCATCATGATGTTCTACTCATTATTAGCAAAGAAATTTTTACTGTCATTTGAATATATCCATTTTTTTAGAATTCCTCGTTACTCCACAAAATAATCCGAATTTATTACATTCCACATAATGAATTGAGAATTTTATAAAGTAACCGCGAATCTGATAAGTATTCGTTACTTTATCGAATTTACTTTGTGGCGATTATGAATGATTATACATAACCGCCGGATTAATCACATTTACAGTAACACACACACACACACATATATATATATATATATATATATATATATATATATATATATAGTTTAATGATTTTTCATTCTACTTTCTTCTCTGAAGAATGGAAATTAGTGAACGAAAAATATATAACAGGAACAAGAAAATGTTGGCAAACGATATTCATAAACAGGCGGAAAGAATTCCTTTTGCATTTCGCAATAAATCTGAGCCACGATGATGTATAAGTGCGTAAAAATGGCATAACTTACCGAAAGGCTTCATACTGCTCCGAATACCCAAGTATATTCAAAATTCATGATTGAACACAAAAATAAATAAAGAAGAAAAAAAAGGAAAAGCTATTTATTCCACGGGCATTGCACTGTAACGCATAGTAACTTCGGATATCCGGGTCTCACAAAATGGCATCGTCTCGAATACAGGTACTTGCAAATAAGCGCACCTTCTTCTGCTTAATCTAGTCAGCTCTGTCAGGTGGAAAAGATCAACACAGCTGTCTCTTTCCCGGGGATTTATTCGCTTACGTCTCAGATAAATTTTTATGACGGCCCAGAAAGATACGATGCATTTCAGACAGATGAAAAGGCGAAAACGGTTTTAGATGCCTGGTGGGGATTTTTCCAGAAAATTTTTTTAAACAATT
>JAPMOR010077144.1:0-22683 GCA_026543865.1 Argiope aurantia
CTTCATAAAATTTTAAATAAAGTTAATAAAGCTCCATTTTTTATTAATAAATCTGCCACGTGCTCAAATTTTTGCTCCCAAAGTCCTACACCTGAGTGTGTGGGACTTTGTAATGTAGTAAAGAAAATTAGTACTTGTGTATAATTGCATGGCATTGATGAACAGTAATTACGAATTATTGATTTTGACCTGAATCTAGCATGCGATCTTTGACGAGTGTATGGGTATCCATAACATGAGATGGGTCCATGCAATTTACGTCCAAATGACATGGCCAGAAATCCCTTACTATCGAATATATAGTTCAGACTTTTTTTTTCAACTTACTGAAACCAAAATTTGACATAAAGTTAGAATTGAAGTCACAAGATCACATACCAAATTTCATTAATTTAAGTTATAACGTTTTTAAGTTATTTCATTAACATACATGCAAAATTACACATCAATGGTTAATCAATCTTGGTTTAAAATTTGATACGATCTTCACTTCAAATATTTAACTTATGTATAAAATATTATTTATCTAGCTTTTTACGGTTTTTAGTTATAATGTTAATTTAACCAAACTTTCTTTGAATGGATTTCGTTCAAAATTTTACATGTATCTACAAATTTAGAAACAATTTCACTTAATTTAATTCATCTAATTCAAAATTCTCATGTTCCCAAAGAGATAGACAGAAAAATGGAAATAATTCCAAAAATGTATGTAAGTCTGTAACAGTAAGATTTATCAAAATCTCGAACTCGAATAGTCTGGAGATAATTTTCTCTTCGTATACTTAAAATGCAAGAAAATAAAAATAAGAATTCAGTATCAAAAATAGGGAGCACTAGCACAAATACCTTTTAAAAAGTTATATTTAAAACAGTTATAAGTCAGGGGGAATGGTCTCCCAAAAACCTTTTCGCATACTCTCTAATAAAGATGTTATCCCAGAAACACCTTGTATGACATTGGCGTACGATAGTTACAAAATATTAGCCTTTGGCGTCAATTTAACATTTTTACTGAATATATCCTATGATTCTTGGCGAGTTATTTGGCGATTAATCTCTGGCATGCGTTAATAGTATCCAAAAATGTCATTTGTGTTTTAGACACGCTTTTCTCGACCGATTGAAACAAAATTTTAAAACTTGCACTTATAGCCCCAAAATAACATACCAAATTTGATATATGTAAGTCAATGTTTTAGAGTTATTCCATTTGCATGTTTCTGAAAGTACGGACCTACAGACAATCAACCCTTTGCTGGATTTTGCTCAAACTTTGATAAGTATTTACACAATCAATTGCTACGGATGTTAAATCTGTGAACCGAATTTTATTTATCTAGCTCTGTTCGTTTTGGAAATAAATGATCAGACAGATAGACGGACAGATTTCCTCTAAGCAGAATTTACTCAAAATTTGATTGAAATCAAATTTGGTGTAAAGACCACGTATCAAAATTCAACCGTCTAGACTTAAAGTGTTTTTGAGTCATCTTTGTCACAGATAGACAGAAGGACATTTTCTAAAAATGTGTTTTTCGAACTCAGAAAGATCTAAAACGTGGAGATTCGTCAAAATCTCGAATTTATATTTTTGACGATTATACAATCTGTCAAAAAAGTATTGGTACACACTACAAGTTTACAGATTTCAACATAGTATTTTACTTAAATATACAAATGAAACCAAAACAAAGAAGTAAGTATTATTTTGATATATACAAATCATTAATAATTCAAACAAAATTCTAATATTAATGCAATTATTAATATAATTAAAAATAAAAGAAATAAAGTAAAAATACGTGCTCAAAAAACTATTGGAGCACTTTCCAATAAATTAATAAAAACAATGGAAACTTAATATCTTGTTGGGCCACCCTTGCTTTTTATGACCTCTCGTAATTCATTTGGCATGGATTGGACCAATTGTTTGCACATCGATTTTGGCCCACTCTTCGACCACATTTATTCTTAAATTCTGCTTGTTAGAAATTTTATCATACAGTTTTTGATGCAAATAATCCTACACATTGTTGTTGTTTATAATGGCACTTGCCATGGACAAGCTCGCTGACGATATCAGCGATTTTAAGCCAAGGGAGCTTATCTTGTTTTTAGTAGCGCCAACTAGGGCTAAGAGTACATCTTAGCTACTCACGCATCACATTTGCTTGCACAACCCCTTTTTACAGGGAGGCACATTCATACATCTCACAGATAGAACAGATGAAGAACAACCATGCCTGAACTGGGACTCGAAACCAGGACGCCCAGATTACGAGGAAGACGCGCTACCCCTATGCCAGGACGCCGGCATCCTACACATGCTCAATGGGATTAAAGTCTGGATTTTGTGCAGAAGTTTTAATAGCATTAGCACAGTGGTAGAGGACCCGTAAATATCAGCTTAACTTACAAATATGTTTCAGGTCATTATCTTGGTCTAACTTAAAATGTCTTAAGATTCCCAGCTTGCATACACTCTGCTTAAATTTCGCTTGTGAATTTCAAAATAGACATATTTATTCATTGTTCCATCAATAAACTGTACCCGACAATAGTGCTTGGCATGCAACTCCAGACTATTTGACTGCCACCTCCATATTAAGTCAGGCACTCAAAGGAAGACTATTTATCCTGTTCTTCAGCATTTGTTTGGAAATAATAACTTATTGCAAAAACTCATTATTGGCAATTTTTAAAAATAGTCTGATTCATTTGATACATTAATTTTAATTAAAAGTAATCGATGAAAAGATGTTGCCTATTTTTATATTTTATACTAATTATATATAAAAAACATAATTGAGAAAATGTGATTCTTGGACTGAAAAAGGTCTAAAACATAGAAATTCGTCGAAATGTTGAATTCGAATGTTTTCATGATTTCAATACCTTATATACTATTTACACGATAAAGTAACGGAATTATTAAAAACGACATTTAAAGCAATGACATTATTAAAGTATCGACATATTATTAACAATCTTAAATAATCGATGCTCTATACACTTAAAAAATTAAAAACTGAGTAGAAGTCCATCAGGTTAATGAAGAGAAGCAAGTTAACTTTAATTTATGATTTTCTTTCGTTAGGTGACTCTATGGGGTGTGGTTCCAGCCGAAGAATACAAGCAATCACCTCAACCCCAATTCAGAACTCTGCCAATCACAACAAAGACATGGTGCTACCTGTAGCTTGGATGTCCCAGGCCAAGAAAGCTGTACCCATCTCGGCAAACGCATCCGCGCAGACCGATGCCTGTTCCAGAATGTCGGACACTGACGCCCAGACGGATATCGAGCTCACGCCCATAATGGGCTGGGATACAAGGGACGTCGAGACCCAGACTCCAGTGGACGAAGGGTTCGACAGTCTGGACAGGATCCTTGCCAAAGCGGATCAGTTCTTGTTGATGCCCACCAAGTACAGATCTGACCACTTTGTTACCACCTGTGTCGATGCGTCTGCCCAAACGACGTACAGCAGGGCTGAAGAGTCCACGCAAACAGATCCAGAACCTTCGAGAGATGACTATGGTCAAGATGTGAAGGAAAACGGAAGTTTCGATTCGATTTTCGCAGATCTGTCCAATAAATATGACACTGAAAACAGAATTGATGATTTATTAGCAAGGTCTACGAAAATGTCATCCATGGAATCTCAGACAGAACCGGTTAACAGAGGTAAGTTCAGCAAAATTCATTTTTGCCACTTTTTTGGAATTAAAGAAAAATGTCAGTTATTTTGAAGTTGATGTCATAGCAGATCGGATCATTAATTCCTTAAGAGAGGTTTAACTAACATGAGTGGTTATTAACTCTTTTATTACTGAACTGACCCAACTGGCCGTGCAAATTCTATCCTAAAAAGTCAGTTTCTGTTTCAATTCAACAGTGCAGGATGTAATATGAGTTATCACAAGATGTTCTCGTTTTATATCCCGCATCTCTCTTTTGAAACAGAAACCGTTCCACCAGGATAAAATTTGTACGGTCGGTTGAGCCGGGTAAATAATAAAAGTGTTGAATAACAGTATGATACTCCATCAATACTCAGCAATTTAATAAGAAAAGGAAAGAATAAATACGTATAATTCTACAATCGTTTGTAGCATTGACTATTGAAGCTTAATGTATTTATTCTAACCATGACTAATCTATAATAATATGGCTGCTTTAATTCATGACTTCGGTGAACTGCTTGTTTGAAATGAAAATAGAACTTTCCTGGTAATTAAACTATTAATATGCAATATATTTATACAAAAAAAGTTCACCTTTTCATTTGATGAGACTGAAAAAATATGATTTTAATAGAATTGCTCTACTTTAAAGAACCCGGTGGCGTAGTGGTAGGGCTTCTCACTCCCAACGAGCAGGTCCAAGGCCCGATCCTCGGGCTGGGCAAAGCCGACTCAGCCTTTCATCCCTTCAGTGGGTCGATAAACTGAGGATCAAGCATGCTTCGGAACAAAACATTGGGGCTTCCGCGTTAGGCTGACCACCTAAACGGGACATATGCCTTGCACCCCAGGGACCTCGGTCAAAAAAGCAGATATGGGCACTGTAGGCCTTCGCCTACATGGGCTGCCGTGCCGCTGAGTTTAGTAATTCTACTTTAAATCATTGCGCGAGCAAATCAAGAAATACATATACTATGAAAAAAAAAACCGAAGTGCATCTGCATTAATATTCAAAGATTTGTATATTAATTTTAACAGTATCAAAAGGACGCGATTGAATAGTTTGATGGAACATTGAAATTAATTTGAATGTCGACGTGAGAATGAAAATTTTGTATCTTTCTAAATCTTTCTGTATCTTTCTAAATTTTTAAAAATCTCTGGAAATGAAATTGGTATCATAAAAAATAAATTTTCAATTTTCAAATTAAAAGTAATCACTACAAAGATTTTTTTTAAATTAATTTTTCGAAAAAGTCTAAAAATTATTTTTATGCAATAATATTTTCTTAAGATATAGCTGAAAAAAACTCCCCAAAATTGATAACTTTTAATCAAATTATATTTTAATTAACTTTTGGATTGTGAAGTGGCCTTCATTTTATATAGAACAGCACGTATGCCAAATTTTATCAAGGTAAAGTAAAAGCTGTTTATTTGTATAAAAGACACACAAATTAACATTCATCTTTACATACATATTAACAAAATAATAGGGTTCCACATTTGACCAATTTTTTTGTTCGCTTCAAATGTTAGATACATGCATTTTAGCATATTGTCGTCTAATGGTGAAAATAATTCCTTATAGACTCTCTAATTTGGATGATTCTCTCTTCAACACTCAGGAAATATGAAATATCACTGGCAAATCTGTATACATTTCGTTAACTTGCCAAAACTGCGATTAAATATAGCTTCGTTAGGCTACCTTTCTTGATCATGATATGTAATATAGAATTGCCATTGGCTTGATGGTTAGATGTTCAGTTCAGAACTTAAGAACCATGATGTCTAGACAATTACATGATACAAAGATCAACCTAATATGGAGTTCTGGTATATGCAACCCAAGTTTTCATAAATGAGTTAGCGTCCAATCACTTTTGCAAATGTTTTGATAGTAGAGTCCTGGTCAGATCATGCCACCACAATTCAAAATCACAAGAGGCGCTCTGAACTAACTATCGTGAAATCCAGAACATTATTGAAGTAAGATGATATTGGATTTTTAGATTCAGATTGAGTGAAATTTCAAAATTACCATTAAAAACAAGAATTTATATGAAAAGCAGGAAAGAGTATTTTTTCTGTGAGATCATTGAAATACAAGGTCTAGAGTTTTGATACTTGCCTGCCTTCATTGTTGGGAAACCTAGATATCAAACGAGCAGGAAAGTACAAGATTAGCAAGAAATAAGTTACCCACTTCAGATGGCTCTAAAATGCGTTCTATTGGCCCAAATAAGACTACAGATTATTCAGATGATGCGCTTTACATTTATTAATTTTTAAAAATTTGTACAAAAATTCACCAATAGATGGCGCTGTAACACAAATGGCATTTATTTGCATATGTTGAAAATGTGAAACATAATTTGCGTTACAGTGCATGCCTATTACTACTTTTCTTTGGATAAAAAGAAGGCGGATTCTGCATGAAAATTAGTTTCTTTTCTGTTCGTCATGCCACGTTGCAAGAAAAAGCGCTACTAGTGAAATTATTCTAACAAAACTCCGTTGTAGCTCTAAAGGAATTTCGTCGTATGAAATAAATACAAAGAGGTCCAATGTCTCCAGGTGCCACTACGCAGGACGATGCAGAAATTTGAAAAAACTGGGCAACTTAGCATTCTTCCAGGTAGAGAACGAAAAAAGTCTCGTCTTCCAGAGTCGAAGCCAGTAGTCAGTCGCCGTATAATAATGTGAGTTTGCCCGTTGTTTCCCGTGTTCTGGATATGCCGTATTCAACTATACGAAAAATCATACGGCAGATTTTGTATTTTTATCCATACAAAATCAAGTCTGTATACCTGTTGCATGACGGGGACTTAGAGATCCATATCTTTTTTAATTCAATTCATTCCTTGAATGGTGGTTAATACAATTTGGCCATGGAACATTCTGTGGAGTGAAGGCCCACTTTTGCCTCAATGGGTGAGTTAACACCCACAACTGTCGAATTTGGGTAGAGGAAAACCCTCACGTTATCCAGGAAGAACCCTTGCATCTTGAAAAAGTGATAGTATGGTGTGGTTTTGCATCCACCTTTATCATTGGACCGTATTTCTTTGAAGAGATAACTTCAAATGGAATCCAAACCTGTTCCGTTACAGGACAACGGTACCATAATATGCTGAGGGATTTTGTAATCCCAATTCTTCTACAGCGTGGATGCCTTCAAGACATCATTTTCACGCAGGATGGTGCTCCACATCATGTTGATCGTCGTGTAAAGCGATTGTTAATATAGCATTTCACAGAAGCACGAGTTATTTGCCGTCATTTCCCAATAGCATGGCCACTTCGCTGGCCGGACATCACCCCTTGCGACTTTTTGTCGTAGGATTATTTGAAGAACAATATCTACCGCTAAAGGCCATCATTTCTACCAGATCTGAAGGACAACATTTGACGCCATATTCTTAATATTCCTACAGACTCACTCCTGTCATCTATCGAAAATATGGTTTTCCGCTTAGAGCATGTTGTTGAAAACGAAGGAGGACATACTGAGCAATTTTAATTTTACTTTATTTAACAATTATAATCCATATTAAATGGTTTTATGTGTATCACAACGCCACCTAATGGTAAATTTTTATACTAATCTTTTTTATTTAATGAATCATCATCTCAATAATTTTCACTTTTTGTTTATTGTTCTTAAAAAAAATTACTATCCTTTTAGACACTAATTAGCTGAATTTGAACTTTCTGAAATTAAATCTTCAAATACAGAAAAATATGATGACTAAAGATAGTATGAGTAAACAAATTTCTAGTTGAATCTTAGGATTAGTATGTATGCAGTGCATTACCATATGTATCCGGAAAAATCATATAAATAAAGTATATGTTATATATATGTACGAACTGTCCAACATATAAATGAATACATTCTGTATATAATTCTAATCTTAACATATGAATAGATATAATCTGACAAACAATATATTTGTAATGTTTCATATTGGACAGCCTATATATCCATATAAATATCCTGGGCATTATCATATTTATAGTTCTGAAATATGATACCAAAGTTTAAACTTTAAATAATAAAAAACAAAAATGAAATGATTTGTAAAGATAAGAGTAACATAATTTTAACAACATTCTCGATTTAAGGTTAAAATGCATGCGTATCAAGGATCAGATATTCACCTATTTCCAGGTGCCGTTAGTCCACAGTTAATGGATAATACCCAAAACGTACAGCAAACATCTCATGGAACGCTATATGGAAAAGAAAGTAATCCAGAACAAGGGATTCTGAGCGAGGCCGCCAGGCCTTATGTAGTGGAAACATTTTGGGACACACTGGAAAGGCAAGTTGAATCTTACCAGTCGCCTTCTAAGAATGCGCAGAGTCCTCAAAGATTTCTTGGCGAAGCTTATACCCTGTTGTCCCAGGCGCTTCTCAACCGGATGATAAAAAACGCAGAGCAACCTTGTCAGTCCTGTTTAGCTAGGAGAGGTGATAAAAGCACGCTACTCAGAAATGCGTTCTATTAATTTTAAAATTTCAGTATTATTCTTATGCTTGTCCATGTTGTCTTCCGCTGAATGTTCACATGTAGCTTTATCTGCTTGACTGTTTTACATATTCGTTTCATTTTGCATGGGTATTATACAAGTCGAGCACAATTCCTATTGCTGAGCTAAGACAAGTATATGGAATGACGATGATCAAATGGATGGCATTGTGTATATATCACTTCGGTGCTTGTAACTTCTCTATTGCACGGCAAAGTACTGCAGTCGTTCAATATTTAAGTTTACACTCAATGTAAGATTTTAATTTCATAACATAGAAGAATTATTTTTGTGACAAGGAGATAACGGATGAGGTGGGGAACGAATTATAAAACAAAAAAAGAGATATGGCAACCATATATAAGCGGTAATTCTACAGTTATGAGGAAATTTAGATGGATCCTCCATTAATTTGTTGTCGATACAGAAATTCAGTATTTCTTCGACTAGGCCCTCAGTATAATTTAATTTCAGTATGATTCAGATGTCTTCGGCTTCTCCTTCAATATAAATAAACTTAATCTCAGTATGATTCAACGTGTCCTCAACTAAACACTCATTAAAAGTCAACTTGATCTCAGTATGAGTCTAAGCTTTTTTCAGAAACAAATCCGTTAATTCAAAGAATAGCTGTTTACTGCATGAATTAACAGATTTCATTTTTTTAGGATCGGTCTTTACCTGAAATTTTAATCCGTGTTTCTTATCAAAAGGGAGTTGTTCATAAGTATATGCCTTTTTATCCGAATGGTTATGTAAGATTTCCATTACGCAAAACTAATGAAGTGCAAATGGCACAGAGCTAAAACAAAGACTTTGGTATAGTATTTATTAGTAGATTTTATTTATATGACATCGAAGTCATGATATAGGCCATAGCCTTGAATAGTTGGTCAGCGTTATATTAGAGAATCATTATTGATAATCTGAAATCCGTTCAAGATAGAAGTGGAAAAAGAGAATATATAGTTGATAGTTCAATTACTATATAAGTTCCTCGGGATATAGCATTCAACGTTCGGACTTTCGGTTTATAGCATCATTTATGACGATATCCCTTTAGATCCTTTGTTAGACTACAGCACAAGTAAGCCTTTTACAAACTGTACATTGCTGAAGTTACATAAATTATTACATGAATCTAAAATGCTTGC
This sequence comes from Argiope aurantia, assembly GCA_026543865.1. NCBI lineage: Eukaryota > Metazoa > Arthropoda > Arachnida > Araneae > Araneidae > Argiope > Argiope aurantia. The sequence goes on from JAPMOR010077144.1 coordinate 9,384, forward strand.
AGACTACAAAGGCTTACAGACTACAAATGTAAAAAAAAGAGGTAGAATTTGCTTGAAGATCGCGAAAGATAGCTTTGAAAGGACATGATCAAATAAAAAAGTACTTATATATTGAACGACTTTCTTTCAATGTCTTAAGAATGCAAACACTGGAATGCTGCATGTTTCTGATAACGCAAAAAGGTCGCTTCTGCATTCCATTTCGTTCTCTTTCAGCCAAAGCTGCCAACACCGCGGACAGCGAGGCGGCCGGCGTGCTCTACATGAGCGATTTGCTCTCGCCCTTCGCCCACCTGGAGAAGGAACTGGGCAGCGGTCCCTTTGAGGACAGTCGCCTGTCGAAGGACGCTGTCCAGGACGGCATCACCAGGCTGCTGATGGACGTAGAAGACAGCTTAAGCAAGCACGCCGTCCTCGACTATGCCCTCAAGATGAACCTCAGGGAAATTGGAGTGCAGACAGATAACGACCCGATAACAGATGAAGCCCCTGAATATGCGGCAAGACCACCACCTTGCAAGAAGCAAGAAATGATTCCAGATATGAATGTCTTTGAGGAAATTGACAAGCATGCCACTGAGGTAAGATCAAAAAGCTGCTGGCGAATACTGTAGAGTCAATGCTTAGATTTTTTTCCATCAATTTATAGTAATGTCTTATTGTAAGTATTCTTGATGCATTATCCCCCAAGCATCAAAAATATTCTTGATATATTATTTCTCAAATATAAAATAATTCGAAATAACATTTGACGTAGTAATTTTAACATGTAGAATACCAAAGTATTTATAAAAATTCAAAGAAATTGTATTTTATTTCAAAATAAATACTATTGTGATCTGCATTTATGTATGTTAAAAAAACATCGTAAGAACTTACTTTTTTAGTGGTAATTTGAAAAGTGATTTTAATTTAACTTCACATACATTGCTAGACTGAACACACAAAAAAAATTTACTTACCAACATAATGTAAACTGATTAAATGAACGAAATGAATTTGAACTAAAGTAATGAACTAAAATTTGAAAATTCAGAGAAGTGAGACATTTCAATATTTTGCATAATTTATTTTTTCTAATTTCCAAAATCTAACGATGCAAAATTTCACTTCAATAAAGTTTTTTTTTCTTTTCCAAAGGCTCCAGAATCTACAAAATCTTCCTTGAGAAATCTAGTAAATTACCTGTGTGCTGCCGCTGAAAATGATCTGTTCAAAGTTCGAGCATTTTTCAGATGGATATCCAACAACATCACGTAAGTTTTGCACACTTATTTTTGCATATTCTAAATATCTGATTATGATGTTTATATTATTTATCATAGCTAATCTGTGCTTTAGTAATAAATATTTACATGCTACGTTATTTTTCTGTTTTGCTAAAATATTTTTTTTTTCAAATATTTTAAGGTATGACTGGAAATACATGGATGTAAAGCTTGGAGCTGATCAAGTTCTGGTTCAAGGGGAAGGTGTGTGCAAGGATTACTGCAAATTATTTGGGGAAATGTGCAAGTAAGTACACTTAGCCTGTTCGAGATTAGGAATACTGCAGCAATTTATTTTCATTGTGTTATAAAACGACATGAATGCTCATACATTAAATTTTTTTAATTAACTTTAACTTGCATCTAATTCTATATAACCTTAAATAAATAACCTTATCCTTAAATAAATAATAACCCTAAATGATTATAAAACGTCTGTAGAATGGCAATTATGTACTTTAATGGATATTATAGTGTATTTATTATGGATAAGGGTTTATGTTGGATATTACGGATGATAGTTTTTTAAAATTTTATTTCAACTTTTCTTTGGGTTTCAGAAAGATTTGTTGAGGTAAATCAGGCCATAGATTAAAGATGTACATATTTCCATAACATCTGCATCCAATATGCTTTATAAATCGATCACCTGTCTATTTTGTGCATCTCACCAGTATGTTTACTACCCACAGACGTACTAGTAGAAAATCTACTTTAATCTGTGGCATTTTAACCCCAAAAAATAAAATACATTTTTACTTTTAGAAATTTCTAAAGAATAGTATTCACAATAACATTTTCAAACAAGAAAAAATTCTTCTGAATTTCAGAATACTGAAACAGTCTTTAAATGATCTCAATATTTTGGTTTTCTTAACTGCTTTCTTTATCATAGATGAATTAATTCTCCAATAATATAGAAATTTTTCACAAATTCTCTTTCTACGAAAAATTAAATATAAGGCATCTAAAAAGGTAATTTATAAAATGCAATTATACATATGAGAAAACTAAGAAAGCAGAGTGAAAAAAAAAACTTTATTAATATTAACAATATCAAACAAGAACAATCTATTAGAACATTTAAGGCACAAGAATGCCGGCGTCCTGGCATAGGGGGAGCGCGTTTTCCCCGTGATCTGGGCGTCCTGGGTTCGAATCCCGGTTTTGGGCATGGTTGTTCTTCCGTTTTTCTATTTGTGAGATGTGTGAATGTGCCCTCCTGTAAAAAGGGGTTGTGCTAGCGAATGAGTGTTGCGTGAGTAGCAAAGTCGTACTCTTGGCCCTAATTGGCGCTACTAAGCAAACAAGAGATGCTCCCCACCGTCTTAAAATCCTGTCTTCGTAACAGCGGGCTTGTCCATGGCAAGTGCCATAAGAAACAACAACAAGAAACAACAGGCACAAGAATTGAACGCAAAAACCGAATTTTTATTAGCCAAAATCATTCAAAAACTGTGACAACAACCTCTGGAGAAAAATGCCAGTCTTTTTTCCTTTTTCGCATACGACTTAGAGCTAAATTTCACTTGCTAAAAGAAATATTTAGTAACAATTTATCAAATTAATAAGATTATTCTATTTTTATAAAAAAATCAACAAAAAGTCTTAAGTTTCCTTCCGTATTAGCAATATGCATATCTGGAAAGAATCCATGGTTTTATAAGTAACTAAAAATTCATAAGAAGTTAGAATAAAAAGAATTTCATTTTTTTTTTTTTTCTCCGTGTGGGTCAGTGATACCTGGCATTCATTCTGCGCCAAAAGCGCCAAAATGAACGAAATAAAAGCCTCGTGCCACGCAAACTAAATGACATCACGCAAATTTAAATGCTTGGCAACGGTTTTAATGCCGGTCAACGATCTGGCTGGACAAAAAAAATGTCATAAACAGATTTTATGGAGCAAATGTCACATAAAACATTTAAAATTCGGACAGAGTTATTCTCAAAATGTATATTCTTACTTTTTTTATTCTCATAAACGAAGTATTCAGAGAATTACTGTGATCGTCAAAAAATTCGATTTTATGATTTTGACGAATCTCCATTTTTCAGGGAAAAAAAAAGACTTTTTTGGAATTATTTTAGCTGTGGAATGCGATAGCTCAAAAGTGCTTTGCACTAGAAGGATAAAAATTTGGTTTGAGCTCTTAATACCGAATTCGTAGACTTCTGTCAAGTTTTAAACGAAATCCATTCTCAGAAAATCTATCTGATTGCCCAATGACAGTGAACACGACAGTCATAACACGTAAAAAGTTAATAAAATTTAAGTATTCAGATTTAACATCTAAAATGTAGATCTGTATATTGAAACAAATCCGTTGAGGATTTGGCCATCTGTCGATCTTTAGTTTCGTATGATTGTAAGCGCTGTAACTTAAAAACGCAACGCCTCAGTTCAATAAATTTTTTGTTATTTTACAAAAATTGTAATTCTGTGTTAAATTTTAATTCTAATTTGCTGGGGAAAAAAGATGATAAAAATATATATTGGGTTTTTATTATGTACAATGAAGCATAAAACTCAAATCTCTTGAACTCTAAAAATAAAAATCTGAGCACTATTGGCAGTCATGGCCACACTGGAAGGGAGAATACCTTTATGAGAGAGTATGCGAGGAAGATTCGGAGAGACCACACAGGCTGTTTTGTGTGTGTGTGTGTGTGTGTGTGTGTGTGTGTGTGGACATTTCTTGAAAAGAAATAACAATCGTTTCAAAAAATATTGAGTTTTTTTTGTAATCGAAGTAATAATATTTTTAATATAGTAATAAGGTATTTTTAATAATGTAGTAAGTAAGGTAAACATTAATAATAAACTAATAAGATATATCGATAATTCGATGACTTAAGTGCTGTATTTTGTGATCACTTTGAATTATTGGCTGTGAAAATGTAAGTAGGACATGTGAACGTAAAGAAATAGATAAAGGATGTCAAATTGGTGACTACCGATAACTTCCAGTAGGATAATAACCTTAATCTTCAATTGTGATGCATAAGAAACAGCTATTTTGGTACGTTTAGGAGTCTGGCGATATATCATTGGTCACCTTGCCGTAACTTACCGACTGACTGGTGTCATGAAGTTGAAGTTGTTCTGCAATGAAATATAATGATAACCGATTAAATGAAGTTTTTAATATATTAGCATATTAAAAAATTAGATTTTTTTTATTTTGATTATTTATTTATTTGTTTGTTTTTCAGCATTCAATTTATAATTGTGCATTATAAATATTATGGAATCTTAAAACCAATTTTTCTCATATTCAGTAACAGATGGCGCCACATCATTGAAACCAAAACTTCATTAAAATAATTCTAATAACTGATAGTGTAGCTCAGTAAATACTAATTTGTATAATATTGTCATCGATGGTGAAGTGAATACAATTTCATAGTGCTGTGTATCGAAAAATAAATGTAAATAAAGATTAATAAAAAGAATTGATTAAATACAAATACAACAATTTGCATTGTTATTTTTTCATTAATTCGACAGAATTCATCATTCAGTTTGGCGTGAAATGTAACTTTTCTGCGTGCACCATGAAGATCAAATTGCATAAATAAAATTGCATCAATATTTAACCAGTAATTGGGCAACTGCTATTACTTAAAATTACAGAAATTGTGACATCTTGGCTGCTTTTGGACTACGGAAAGAGTACATACATAACCAGAATCAAACAAGTCATAAAATCAATTTGTGCCAATAAAAATAAATTTTGTAAAAAAAAAAACTATTTTTCGCAATTTGAAATAACCAGTGAGAATGATCACCCTGAAACTTTCTTGGCGTTGCATGTACTTGGCGTCTTGGCGGACAAAATAGCAATGAAATATAAATATTTGACTTGAATCTACTAATTTTAATGAATATGTATTTTGAACTCTTCTTCTTTCCATCCGATTGTAATCAAATTTGATATGGAACTATAATTATACTCATAAGGTAGCATACCAAATTTCATTTATTTAGATGATTGCGCTTTGAGTTATCGCGTTTAGATTTATTTGAAAGTACAGATCGACAACCAACCAACAGATTTGATTAAAAAATCTCTTAAGAATCTACACTGTAGATATATAAACCCGCGGGAAGGCACCTCGAAATGAGGATGAGATGCTTCCGGTATGGAGGTTGGATCTGTTGTGTACATAAATAGGTGGGAGATCTGGCTCCTCCCATCGATGACGGGACATACTTCCTTCGGGAAGGATTGTACCATGGCCGGTGATGGACCTTGGACTCAACCACAGTTCCTGCCAATGTTGCTGTTGCGGTGGTCCGGTCATTCAGTATTCTTTATATGTGTGCCTTCGGGCGGGTCGGAGGGTCAGTGATATGACTACACTGTAACTATATATTAAAATTATGCACTTAATTTTATCTATCTAACTCTTTGCTTTTGTAAATTATCGTCTTATACTCTTACTTCTGGACAGATAGACTTCCTTTGAATAGATTTTTTCTATATTTTATAGAAAATTATAAATCTGGTGCAAAGACTCCATACCGTATTTCATCCGTCTAGCTCAAAATATTCTTTGTTATGTTCATAGACAGATACATATACGTATATGTATATAATTTCTGGCTAGGGAAGATCTAAAACTTAAAATTTGTTAAAATCTCAATTTTTTTTTTTTTTTTTTTTTTTTTTTTTTTTTTTTTTTTTTTATGGTTACTATGTATACTTCGTATGCGAAAAAGTAACCGGCAAGAGTAGTCTCTCCAAAACTTTCTCGCATACTCTCTAATAAATGTGTGATTCAAGATAACGCCTTGCATATTACTGGCATATTAGTCATAAATATTAATCTTTGCCTTAAATTTGGCATTATCTTGAGCTAAAGTTATCGTGTGATTCTTGGCAAGTTTTTGTGATTAATCTTTGGCATGAGGTTGATAGTATGCGAAAATAAAATTTGTGACTTGGACGCGTTTTTTTTTTAACCGATTGGGACCAAAATTTGACGCAGAACTGGAATTTTAGGCACAAAATTGCATCAAATTTGATATATTTAAGTTGTTGCGTTTATGAGTTACCGCATTTACATGTTTCTGAAAGTACAGACCGACAGATGGTCAACCTTTTTTTGGATTTGGCTAGAAATTTGATAAATGTCTACACTATAGATATTAAATCTGTGTACAGACTTGCATCTATGTAGCTTTCTTCGTTTTTTAGTTATCGTGTTAATTCAGAGAAACCTCTTCCTCTGAACGGATTTCGCTCAAAATTCGATAGATATCTACAACTTTGATATTAAGATCGTATACCAAATTTCATCCATCTGGCTCAAAGCGTTTATGAGTTATCTTTGTCGCAGACATAAGTACATTTTTCAAAAATGTGTTATACGAACTCGGAGAGGTTTGGAACGTGGAGATTCGTCAAAATCTCTAGTTCCAATTTTTTGCGATTCACTACTTTCTCTATACTCAATATACGCGAAAGTAGGAAGTTAGTACTTAACAATGACATCAGTATCACTGTACAATTTTTCTCTAATTATAATAAATTTTTAAAAATATTTTAAAGTATACATGACACTAATATTTTTTTAATTTATGAATTTACTAAAGCTGTGCGCGTGAAAGTTGCCGTAATATCAAATATATTTTTGTGCACATCTTAATTATTGCTTTATAACTAAGACTAAAATAGTATTTGCCTACTAAGCGCGTGTCATTTTATTATGGTTAATATAGTCAATTTTTGTTACGAAAAAATATATTTGAGAAGGATCTTTGGCGATTTGGCGATTAATCGCCGGCATTCGATTAACAAGATTAAAGGTTCCGATTAGAGGTTCAAATCTCTTACATTTTCATCATTATCGTTAAAATTTTTTTATCATGACTAAAAATGAATTTTTTTTTTTTTTTTTTTACCATTTTTGATGTTATTTTTATATTAGGTAATTATATGAAATATTCAAAAATATTGACGTTTTTATGACTGCTTGTAAAAATAAGGTGTGGTTGCCAGAAGTTGTATTTTTTTTTTTTTTTTTTTAACTTTTGATTTCTCAACAAATGTAAACCTGAAAATTATTTTTACTTTTGGCGAATTTTGGGATGATTGATACAATTATGGCGTGCTTTGTCAGACTGCGTTGTTATTAATTTTCACCGTTATTAGTTTGTTTTCATTCATTTTAATGACTCGGATACTTTATCTAGAAGTAAAATTTCTCACATTTTAATTTATAAATCGATAATTTTGTATCCATAATCAGAGCAACTTTTTATTTGACTTATTCTTTTTAAAAAAAAAAAATGCGGAAAGATAAACAATTATAATAAAAAAATTAAGCTTAGAATAAGCAAATTTTCTGTGATCTAACCATGATTCAAAAGTACTAGGTCCATCCCATAAAAACTCTAGTTTTGTTTAAAAACGGATTGTTAATACAGCTAAACTAATGTCAATTTTTTATAATTTCAAGTATGAAGTTAGAAAAAAAATCATTAACCAACAATAGTACTTCGAGTAATGTTGAAATCTCACTTTAATAGCATTATTATCGCTTGATATTAATGAATAAAGTTGTATCGGTAAAGTTGTTATTATTAAGTTATTGGTGATTCGAAATGAGCAGTGGACTGTACTTATGCATAAACTTCTTTATTTACACTACATACACTCCTTTTGCGGTGAGTATTTCATATAATACATGGCTGATTGCGGTATTGCATTGCGGTTGGCTTTGTTAAAGCCTTACAAACTGAAGTTGTTTACAGCTTCTGCGGGGGCTTGGGAGCCGATGCGGGTCAACGTTCTAATGAACCCCTGAAAAACTCGACTGGAAGGGCGGGTAACGGGGTTGCCTTAATTTTAAGATTGCTAAGTTTGGCGTTAAGCGACATTCGCGTGAACAGTTATGTATTATCTCATACAGTGTTGCATTGAAATAATCTTATTAGAGGATGCAGTTCGAGGATTTTTTCCTTTAAAATATTCATTAAAGGAATAAGACATTTTTACTTTCTCGTATTCAAAGTATAGAGCAAGTATTGTAAACGTCAAAAAAATTCAAACTCGAGAGTTTGACAAATCTCCACCTTTTGGACATCCCCGAGTTTGAAAAACCCATTTTTTGAAAATTTACGTCTGTCCGACTGTGACAAAGATATTCAAAAACTCTTTGACGTAGACAACTGAAATTTGGTGTACTGTCTGTACACCTACTTTGCAGATTTCTAACAAATTTTGAGTAAAATCTGTTTCAGGACGTTCGTCTGTCCGGCTGTTCGATAACTGCAAAAGGAAGAGAATTAGACAGTTTAGATTCAGTACTTAGATTTAATATTTATAGTGTAGACACCTGTCAAATTTTGAACTAAATCCAGCTACGGGTTGACTAACTGTCGGTCTGTACTTTCTGAAACATGTCAACGCGATAATTCGAAAACGCAACGACTTAAGATATATCAAATTTGGTATGGGATTTTATGATTGCAAGTGCAGTTTCCAGTAAAATTTTTGTTTCAGTCGGTCCGGAAGCACGCGTTTAAAAACAAAATGGATTTGCGGATACTATTAACCGCATGCAAGGGATTAATCGCCAAAAGAATGCGCCAAGGATGGCCCGAAAAATTCAGTAAAAATGTTAAATTCATGCCAAAAGTTAATATTTTGTAACTATTGTATGGCAATGCCATGCAAGGCGTTCTTTAACATGACCAAGTCTATTAGGGAATATACAAGCAAATTTGGGGGAGGGGGATCACTCCCGCTAGTTTTTAAAGAAATCTTAACTACACTGAAATTTCGTTACAATTCGATTTTAAAGGTGACCAAAAAGCACCAAGAAAAAATTTCGCCGAATTATAAAATTATACTCAAGTGCATTATTATGTATTATAAAAACCTTTGAACGTGCTAATCACATGCTGTATAGCCTGATGATTGAAATCGCCAAATTGGCGAAATTTTTTCTTGAAGCCTTTTGGTCTTCTGTACAATTTCCGATACATTTTCGCTCTAAAAATTATTTTTTATTCATTATTTAAATAGAATTTTTTGCTTTAGAATCAAATAAAAGTTGCTTCAATTAATACATATCCTTTTTAAATTCTTTTTTCAATAAAATTCATCAATTACTTTCATCACTTCGTGTTCCGTGTAATTTTGTGCCATACCAGCTTTCAAATGCAGTAACTGCCTCTTCAAATTGTTCACGAGTTGCATTTGTTTAATAACCACCTCGCGAAGCTCCGATTTTTGTCTGGAAAGTAATTTATTCGACTCCGTCAACTCTTCTATTTGCTTTTGGCTAGATATTTGGGCATTTTTACCGCCAAGATTCATTACATCCAGTTTGGATCGCAATTTTTCCTTTTGCGCCAACGTTTGGCGTAATCGTTTTTCTAAATCTGCTATAGTGTTATCAGCAATTTTTTTTGCTTGTTTCGCCTCAGCGATGAAAGCATTTGCAGCATTTAAATCCTGTTCAACTTTATCCTGTTTATCAGTTATTTCTTCTAAATTTTTTAACAGCTTTTCGCTCCTTTGTTCCAAATGTAAGCATTTCTTTTTCGTTTCCAAAAAGTTTTTCTCAGTTTCTTTTAAACGTTTCTCCAGTGATTCTATAATATCTTCTTTTTCTACACATTGTTGAATAAGGGCCTTCATTTCTTCTTTTAAATGTTTAAATCCATAATCTAGCAGATGTTTTGATTGTGTATCGACTGATAGAAAGCCGGTTGGATTCTCAGGTAGGATATTAACTGTTCCTGAAGAAGCTACAGCGTTTGGAGTAGACAATTGCTTTTCTGTGTTACATGCTTCTTTACATTCCTCATTTACTGAATTGTTTTTAATTTCGTCCGGTTTCTTGAATTTCATTTGAAAATTAACTTTATTGCCCTTCGAAGAAAAAACTTTCTTTTTTGAATTATTATTTTCTTTGATGAGGTTGCTGTGAGATGATGATACCGCTTTTCTTTCATTTTTTGAGTCATTTGGTTTGATTTTGCTAAATTTTCCAGTTTTTATTTTCTCTTGCCTATTACTAGCTTTCCCATAAGTTGAGTCATTTGTTTCAATTTTTTTCTCATTAATATTTTTGCTTTTCATGAATGAGTCATTAACATTACTAAAATGTGACATAATTGAATTATTATTATTTTGGTTTCCCCATCCTATATCTTCTTGATGAATCTCGTTTTCTTCCGAATTCTCGCAGATTGTTAGGTTATTCTTTTCTTTAATAGTGTTTTCATCTGATATTACTGCATTTTCTTCAGAACATTTAGCTTTTATTGCACTTTCGCATTCCAAATTTTCTTTATGAAGTTTCGTTTCGTCCAAAACTGCATTATCTGTTTGAGTATCCATAATTGCTTATCTCAAATATTGGTATTTGTGTACGAAAAAATATTACCTATTTAAAGAAAAAAAAAAGAGTTAAAATGTTTTTAAATCTTATATACCAAAATAGCAATAGCAGCATAAGTATTAGTTCTTTCTTGCATCTTTTTCATACAAATGCATTTAAAGGCCCATTGCATAACCTGATTTTACACTATAAATAAGCGCACGATGTATCGGTTTAAATTGAAGAAAATTGTTCAAGTTTCTACAATGAGATAGAAAGTCGGTTTTACCTCAAATGATGTGGCAAACATAAAAAAGAGCATGATATTAATTAATGGCGGATTGGCGATTCGTTGGCGATAATTTTGACATCTTTATTTATTTGTTTATTTATTTTCATTTTTAACATCAATACTTTTGACATCTTTTAATATAAACAGCGCAAACAGATGCTTTTTTTTTCCTTGTAAGATAGAAGCGCTCAGATAGGATTGCAATGCTAATTTGGTTTTGGTGTTACATTTGGCGAGTTTTAGGCCTTTCACCGTTGATTAACACGTACTCTATAAATATGCGCCTCATTTATTGCTTTAAACTGAAATTGAGATAGAGAGTCGGCTTTACCTCAAATGATATAGGAAAACAAAACCAAAGAAAAGAAAGAAAGATTATAAGTGTTTCAAAAGCTTTGGATGTGGTCTGTAAGGACATGGTAAAGTGCGAAATTTTGTGTAAATTTCTTTAAACTAAACAAACTTCCTCCGACTAATAAAAAAACTTCATAAATCTGGACTTATTTCAACCTCATCTGTTTTCTACAAGAAACATATTGACAATATCAGACATGTTGTTTTTTGGCTTCAAAAAGTTCTCATATATATACAGAAACAAGTTTTAAAACGTTTTGGAATTCTTCCATTCTCTTTCCCGCTTTTTTCGAACTTCCGAGATGCAAAAAGAAATTATCGAGAATGGTCTCCTAAAAACTTTCTACTATATATTCTAATAAAGACATTATTCCAGAGAACGCCTTGCATAGCATTTGTGTACTATAGTTACAAATATTAATCTTTGGAGTGAATTTCACATTTTTATTGAATCTATAGTGTCATCTTTGGCGAATTATTTGGCGATTAATCCTTGTCATGCGGCTAATAGTATCCAAAAATCGAATTCATGCTTTAGATGCATTTTTCCGAACCGATTAAAACAAGAATACAAAATTACGCTTATAGTGACAAAATCAAATACCAAATTTAATATATTTAAGTTAGTTATTAAGATTTTGAATTATCACTTTTACTTGTTTCTAAACGTATAGACCGACAGATCGTCAAACCCTTATTAGATTTGACTCAAAATGTGATAGGTATCTAATCTGTAGAATTTAAATCTGTGCACGGAATTTTATCTATCAAGTTCTCTTTGTTTTGTAATTATACTATTAAACTTTATTCGAAGAGTCGGACAAACATAATTCCACTGAGAGGAGTTTGTTCAGAATTTGATAGAAATCTATAAATTTGGTTTAAAGACCATATACTAAATTTCATCTGTCTAGATCAAAGCGTTTATGAGTTATCTTTGTTACAGACAGAAAGATGGACATTTTCCAACTCAGGGTGGTCTAAAACGTGGAGATTCGTCAAAATTTTAAGTTCGAATTTTTTGACAATTACTCTATTTTCTCCATACTACATATACGAGAAAGTAAAAAAGCCAGAATCAAATTCCACAAAAAATTTTGATTCGATGAAAGTGATTATGAAATTATGTCTCTACATTTTATAAACACTTTTGTTTCTGTATTATACAAAGCCATTGGACCTCGTCATTTCAATTTCCAAGGAATTATACAAACTAAGAGTGGTAGCATTTCATTTTTACGCCTAATTATTCTCTATTTACCTGGCATATCTAACAGATTAAAAAAAAAAAAAGAACTTTGAATATAATGACTGAACAAGCAAGTATAAAACAAATACTGCAAACATTATTATTATTTTGGTATTTTTAAAATTGATATTTAAAACTTTTGCTACCATTAAACAGCTTTTGACTGTCTACAAGAATTTTATCTCAACTTTCATATAGCACTCAAGTAGCAACCAATCATATCGCATGCTTTTAACTGTCCTCATTACTGAATTTCGTGACGAATCATCAGATAACTTTTATGATGGGGGGCATACATTTTTATTCAGATTGTCTCATGCATTCTTCAACAGCTGTGTCGCTTTGGAAGTTTTCCGGGTTTTCTTTCCAGAATTAGGATTGCTTGCCTCAGATTTCCTGGAAGTCACTTATTACTATTAATCAGTTGTTTCTAGAAGGAAATTTTAATGACATCGTTTTCCAAGTATACTGAAAACTTCATTTTTGGAACTCGTAATAAAAATGTCACTAATTTATGACTATTCTTAAGTCTTATATTATAGGCAAGATTTAATCATAAATTACATTTTTGAACTTCTTAATAAAATATATATTTATCATGCAATAAACGCCTTAGATGATTCGTAATTATGAATATTATTAATAATTTATATTAGTAAAAATACTTAATAATAAATAATCTTTTAATAAAGTAATTATAATAAATATAAATAATAAATTTTATTAATTATAGATAAAATATATCACATATTTTTGTTTTTAGAAAAATATGTTTTTGTCATTGAATAAATCCATT
>JAPMOR010077144.1:32683-62354 GCA_026543865.1 Argiope aurantia
TAGAGCGTATTCTGAAATGAGTCCAAGGTATCACTATTTAATCCTCAATCGAAGCAAGAATTTTTGTATATTTCCGTAGTTCGTCATTCAGCAAATCACAATTTATAATTTCATTTCAGCAAATTTAAAAAAAAAAATACGTAAAAGGTAGGTAAGATGTGAAAAATGGCTTCTTTATACTCAAAGCAAACAATAATATTTTAACTTTTTACATTTCAAAATGCAATTTTTTTTTGGTGATATTTACTACTAATTCAAAAAAAAAAATCCATGCGAAAAGAATTTAAATTGTATCTAGCTTAGATAAGTTCCAGTTCTCGACTCTTGTTAATCAAATGAAGGTATATAATCAAATTATGCTTAAAAAAACTCCGGAAAAAATCTTGACTTGAAATCCTTAATCCTTTGCTAACTTCGCCTATGTGATAATCAGGCTTTGATCTGGGTAACATGGCTTTACATGGATGTGGAATTATGTTTCTAAGTGTGGAGATGACTTAATTGTTGTCAGCATTATCTGACAAAAAATTACGAGATTCATCCAGAACCAGTTCGCATATATTTCTAAAATCGGCAATTAATCCAAGAATTCAGATACTTCATTCGATGCAGATATTATTTATAAGCAAGACAAAAAAAATCCATAAATCAATCGTGATTACCTGTTGCTATGTTTAAAAATAAAAATTTATTCACCGATTTTGTCAGTCATATAAGTTAGAGCTAAACATGATGCAGAAACGATAGATTTATTGAACTGAATGAAATATTTCTGCAGTAATCAATCAAACAATAATTGATTCATTGAATTGAATCAAACATTTCTGCATCAATCAATCAATCAATGATTCATTGAATCGAATCAAACATTTCTGTAGCAGTCAATCAATCAATGATTAATTCATTGAATCGAATCAAACATTTTTACAGCACTCAATCAATCAATGATTAATTCATTGAATTGAATCAAACATTTCTGCAGCAATCAATTAATCAATGATTGCTTCATTGAACTAAATCAAAGATTTCTGTAGCAGGCAATCAATCAATGATTGATTAATTGACTTGAACAGATTCAAATGATTTATGAATCTGTTCAATTGACTCTGTAAACTCAAATTTATTTTCTCGTCCACCATTTTTATCCAATTCATCCTTCTAAACAGAGTGACACTTTCATTACCAAATCTGCCTTATAAAAAGGTAATTTCCATTCGGCTCGTCCCTGCAGAAAATTGAACATCCAGGCCAATGAATAGGTAATCACCCTTGACTTCCAATCGGGAAGATCTTTCTATCGAATGAACAGAATTATCTTCGGGGGGGGGGGGGGGGACAGTTTTCCCATGCACAAAAATAACCACCCAGCTTTCTAAACGATTAAAGCACGATGACGTGACACGAAACGACAACATACTCGACACGTAATTTGCGGTCGTTTGTTTCTATGACAATCGAGAACATCGAATACTTCAATTCCCCCCTCCCTTCTCCAATGCCTTCGAATCGAATGATGCCTGCCTTGGAATAAAACATTGGAGTTTTCGTAACAAGGTAACATTGGTAACAAGGGACCTGTCAGGTGATCATTGGGCGGATCTGATGAATTTCCTTTTTGGTGTATTTTAAGACAGAGTAACTCTTCTCAAGCAGACAATAATACAAAATAAATAGGTTTTTGGAATCTATTTTAGGGTCTCCAAGTGGAGGTATCAACAACGAACAAGTTATTATTGATCAATAATTGGAAATTTTTGCTCTTGTTATTGTTTTTGAGCTTCTAGCCATTTTAAGATCCCAGAAGCGATAGAATCAATTTTAAAACGAATATCATTTAATATATTAAGATATGTATATACTTAACGAATATACGATATACTTAACAATTTTTGATACAATTGCACTTTTTTTTTTTTACTTTTTCGAATATATAGCATACAGAAAATATTGTAATCGTCAAAAAATTCGAACTCAAGATTATGACGAATCTCCACATTTTAGAGCTTCCTGAGTTCAAAATACATTTTTTTGGAAAATGTCCGTCTATTTGTCTGTCTGTGACAAAAGACACTTTGATCTAGACTGTATAAATATGGTATACTATCTT
The DNA here is from genome assembly GCA_026543865.1 of Argiope aurantia. Lineage (NCBI taxonomy): Eukaryota > Metazoa > Arthropoda > Arachnida > Araneae > Araneidae > Argiope > Argiope aurantia. The sequence continues at coordinate 34,791 of JAPMOR010077144.1, forward strand.
TACAACAAATTTTCATATTTCTATCAAATTTTGAATAAACTCTGTCCGAATATAAGTTAACATGATAATTACAAATTCAAGATAGACAGATGAAATTTGGTACATAGATTTAACATCTATAGTGTAGACAACTGTTAAATTATGAGCCAAATCCAAATACAAGTTGACTATGTCGGTCTATACTTTCAGAAATATGTTATCGCGATATCTCAAAAATGCAATGACTTAAATACATCAAATTCAGTATGGCATTTTCTGACTACGAGTGTAGTTTTGTGTCAAATTCTTGTTTCAATCGGTTGGGAAAACGCTTTTAAAACACAAATTCGATTTTCGGATACTATTAACCTCATGTCAGGGATTAATCGCCAAATAACTCGCCAAAGATGACACGATAGGTTCAATAAAAATGCCAAATTCACTCAAGTTAGCATTTGAAACTATTGTACGCCAATGCCTTGTAAGACGTTCTCTGGCATAACAAGTTTTTAGAGTATGCGAGAAAGTTTTTGGGAGACTATTCCTGCTGGTTTAAATATGGGCCATATCTAAGATGAATAAAATCTTAATAACAGTGGTAACTAGACACAGAGATAATTCAAAATAAATTTAGTTTAATTTAGAATTATTGATGTCGCATTTTAAAGCTGCATAAAATCTGTTTCAGGGCAGAACAAATAATTTCGAACCATGTTCAGGTACTTATTGGCATAATAAATATCAGAGTATGTCTATGAATATTCAAATATGAAAAATTGGACTCAATAGGTGTTGATTTATCAGAGATTTGTTGTTGCCAGTTTGTTGATTTAAATGTGTTCCTTGGAAGTATTTGTTTCCGTCAAATGATTTTATATGATTAGGAAAAATAAAATATTGAAGTCTGGGCATTTCCGAAGTAATAATGTGACAATTTGATAGCCCCATCATACCTTAATGCTGTGCGAGCCGGGTGTTTTTTTTTTTTTATATATATATAATGGCTTTAGTGTTATTCGTTCTGTGATCGATTGTTGGAACATTATACAGGACAATCCCAAATTTTTTTTTCCTGATTACAAAAATTATTGTAGATGAATTATTATAATTTTGCATATAGTTAGTTTGATATATTTTTTATAAGGACATTTATAAAGTTTTTAATGAAAACCAACTACGCCAATAAATTTCTATGTGGGCACTCTTGGCAATTCGAAGAATGACAATGCGGTATTCCAGTTCTCAGCCGCGGTGGCCTGTTGGTAAGGTGTTCGCTTGCGAGCCGTAGGGTTTCAGGTTCGAGACCCGATTCCATCGAAGAACCGTCGTGTAAAAGGGTTTGTTGCACGTTAAATCCGTCTGCGCCAAACATCCTCCCGCTGGTGTGGTATGGAGAGGGGGTGCCAGCTCAGGAGTCGTCCTCGTCATCTGACAGACGTTCAAAATTACCAGGTCCTTCCCAAAACAGCCCTAATGTTGCTTTACAAAGGGACGTTAATATAACTAAACTAAGTATTCCAGTTCTCACCTCGTACTTGTTCTTGTGAACAGTCAATCAACCCGACACCACTGAACGAAGGAGTATCGACAGAATTTGTTGTGGCCGACTGCTGTCTGTATTATAACCCGTACATAACACCCACAGAACTGAGATCCTCTTCGAGACGGTTGGTCCCCAGCCGCAAAGTGGTCTATCTCAGACCTTACTCCTTGACTTCACGTACACCATCATCCTGTTAAATGAGGAGATGGTCACCACTTTAAGAAAGTCTCCTCAAAATTCTCAATATTCCTCCAAATTCTCGTTCCACATAAAAAAATATTTAAAAAAATTACACCTCAAACATTTTAAAACTTTCAAATAGTCGGTAAAAAACTATCAATTTTTTACGTCATATCTTTTAGAGTTTTAAGATTTTCTGGTGCTATCAGTACTATACTTTAGTCATTACTTTCCACTTTTAAATTCTTTCCTAATTCTGAGACTTCTATATATTCCTTTAAATAATGATAAAAATTCCAATTCTTCTACAGATGCATTTATTTTCCAGCATTCTCCCAAATCTATGAAAGTATGCGGGAAATCTACCATGTCCTGATATAATTTGGATTATCAGTGGATTGCATCTTCTTATTTTTATTTCTGGGTTAAGAACGAAATCATAAGCTACTCTTCCATTTTTAGACATATGCCATCTGTCAAACCATTGTAACTGTGTTTCTTTTCTTAAATCTCACCACCCATTCGCCATTTCGGTTGCCACACTAGACATAGCATAAAAAAAACTGTTATGATGTGTAAACTTCTATAATAAAACTGTTACCGTATTATATTCAGTGTGTGTATGGAGGGGGGTGGTCTGTAGCAGCTGTTTGTAATTAGGGAATTGTGACCACCCTATAATATATAAAAATGACACCTAAACCAATATTTGCCTATTCAAAACTAAACGTCCTTCCCCAATCATGCAAATGTCTCATCCCGGTAATATGTTGACTTCCGATGGGGGAAATTATTTGCGTCATGCTCACATATATGACAATATTCAGTGGTGTCAAGTCTCGAATCCGCTTTTCTCCGATGCTGAAACCAAGAGCTTATCACCAAACTATTGAGTATGCAGAAATTTGGTCCCAAATATTTTTTTTTAAACACAGTTTGCTCTTTGCAGTTTCAAACTAAAATGAATTCTATAATTAAAACTGAATGTTCTGACACCATCTCATTTATATATTTAAACTAATATAGAGCCTTGTTCAATCATTAGTCCGATTTCGCCAATTTTTGCATCATATGAAAATTCATGACCTCTAGATATCATTGTATATCTGTCCTCCACCACCTTTCATTTTTAAGTGAAATTTCAAAAACTCTATTTTACTGCATAATTCTCTACAAAAAAAAAAATGTCCTGAGTCCTTCGACGCAATCATTTTGCTGGTTCCGAATTTTTTATTCGTGATTTTTTTTTTATCCGAAGGTACTTTATTCGCCTGACACCATAATTCGTAAAACAAACTTTGGCAGAACTCCAATTGCACCAATTTCGCCACTGCTAACCAATCAGAATGCTCTATGCTCATTGTACAAATTTATTTTTAAATAATACTTTCTAGTGTTTATTAAATTATTACTAATATTATTGGCAAACAGCTGCTTATTTAAGGTGCCTAGTAGAAATTTACAAAACTTATCGGTCTACCTGTAAAATTACCTAATGTTCTACCTGAAGTAAAATTCAACATTTTTTTCTCATTATTTTATAACAGAAATAAAAGAAATGATTAAGATAAAGCCTCAATGAAAGAGGCTTTGAAAACATATTTCTCTGTATTTGTAAAATTACTTTAATATATAATCAAACAAGTCTGCTTTTTTTAAAACTCAGGTTATACAGATCACACGGGGAAATTCCAGCGCAAATTAAACGAGCATTTTTTCCTCACTGACCCAGAAGTGTTAATTTGGACGCATTTTCCTTACAGTGAAATGGAAAGTAACTACTCCAGGTAAATAGAAACATTTTTTTCTTCAGTCTTTCATATTGTTTTTTTTTTTTTTTCCTTCTTTCTTTGCTAAACAAATTTGTTTGGAAATTTCATTCTTTTAATAATAATATAAAAGTTTTCAAAAACGCTCTTTTATTAGTAATTTAAAAGCAGTATAGTAATTTTATCAAAAATTAGCAGAAAAAATTGGTGTTTGAAGAGGTTAAGATTTCTTAGGCACTTGCTCAAATCCCTCGGAGTCGCATTCGACAACGCTATTCAGCAAAAACTTCTTTCATGCAGAAATAAGGATTACAAGTCCTCAGTACAAGCTGATACCCTAGATACAGACCAATCTTGTATATGACGTCATGATGTCTCCTCGACACTCGTTTTGCGAAACATCGCTCGTTAAGAATCTTTTACATTTTGTATTAGTCTTTATTCAAATAAATTGTTATGGAAGGTGTCCGTTATGCCAGGTCTGACTGTATCTATTTTAAAGCATTTCATTTTTTAAAAATCACAATATAAATTTAAGAAGATAAAATTTTAGTCTCTTAATTTTTTCTTCATCTTCAGATGGCAGCTTCTAGACAAGCCACTCAAACTGGACGAGTTCAATGCCCTTCCAAAAGTGACTCCGTTCTTCTTCGAATACAACCTGCGAATCCGATCCCGTCCTCAAAATCCCGTCGTGTTCCGATTCCAGACAGAGCTTAAAATCACGGCCCACAAGCCGACGAGGTATAAGTACAAACTGTATTCGGTGGAAGACAGAGAGAATGGGGCGCTCAACAATTACGTCTTCTGCCAGCTGAAAGAGGATAGGCTACTGGGCTCCTTTGCCATCAGCCCGCCGTCCGAAGGAATGTATTATTTCAAGGTAAGTCCATCTGCACTTTCAGCAGTAGAGGACTATGGCGTGAATAGGATAACTAGAGAGGACCTATATGTTTAGGATACATCTCTCCGAGTTATTACAATAGCATAGATACATAGACATTGCTACTACCCTAATCTCAAGGTCTGAAAAAGAAATTGAGGCACTAATGCAACCAATTGAATAGCACACCAATTGAATAGCACAAAATAAAATTATAGCACTTTAAGAGATCCAAACTCCTCCCTCCCTTAAAATTTTGCTTAATTACGTCACTGGATAATATAATTTCGATCGAATTCGTATTCGGAAGTTGGAGATTGGAAAATTTGGTTCAGCAAAAGTTTATGAAACATGTGAACCCGATACAATCTTTTATCGTGGATCTATGACATACATAATATGTGTTTTATATACAATCGCACACAATCAAAAATAATTTTGATGAAAAAAATTTAAATTCTTTTATACCATACAGTGGGTAAAAAAAATATTAGCGATTGTACCTTAACGGGCGCATTTAAAATAATGTATTCCTAACCGCAAATTAAAGTATACAATTAATATTAGAATGCATTTTGTTAGGAATTTACTTTAAAATGTATTTATTTGTACAATCAGTTTACCTGCTAAGAATAAAAATATGCAAAACGAAGGTAAAAAAAGTATTGCCAAAGTGCCAAGAATCGTCGTATTGAAAGCACGTGATTTTAGGAAAGAATATTTTCCTAAAATCACGTTGATCTGTTGATTAGACGATCTGTTCAACTTCTGGATCGTTTTTATTCAACGCTGGTTAAAATGCCTACAAAATCGAAAGAGTTGGATGTGAGTATAAAAAACATTATCCGTCTTAGAAATGATATCGCGAAATTGGAAATCAACATCAAATTAGTTTATTCATTGTCAGAAGCGTCGTCAAAAAATTTCAAGAAACGGGATCAACAGAGAATAAGAGCAGAACTGGGCGGCCTCGAATATTTTCCACTAGGGAAGAAGCATGACATTATCAGAGTTTACCCACAAGTGGCAAATACTTCGCAAAAAATATTTAATGTCCAAACAATTCGAGATGTTTTACATTAAAATGAGTATTATGGAAGAGCAGCTAGAAAGAAACTTTTCATTCCTGAAAAAAACAGGACATGTAGACTAGACTTCACAAAAGCTAATATTGATCGGCCAGACGAATGTTGGAATAAAGTCATATTTTCGGATGAATCGAAAGTTAATATTTTTGGAAGTGATGGAAGACGAAAAGTATGGAGAAAGCCGAATTCTGAATTTGAAACATGAAATGTAACAACTACTGTGAAGCACGGGGGAGGGGCGTCTTGCTGTGGGGCTGTATGGCAGCGAATGGAGTCGGTAATTTGCATTTTATTGAAGGTAAAATGACAGCACTTACGCACATCGAAATATTGCGCTGTAATTTAAAGGCGAGTGCTCAAAAACTTGGGTTGGAAACGTCGTTTGTGTTTCAGCAAGACAACAACCCTAAGCATACAGCGTATAAAACACGGGAATGGTAAATCTACAATCACCTTGCCAGTTAAAAACACCACCTCGGTCTCTGGAAATTAACCCAGTCGAAAATGTATGGCACCAATCCGATTTAGCTGTCAGGAAACACAAAATATCATTTAAAGGGAATCTGAAAAGTATACTCCTCTAAGAATGGCAAAATACACACAGTGACACCACGAAAACGTTGGTTTTATCAATGAAGAATCGATTACAAGCAATCATAAAGGCGAAAGGTATGCATACAAAGTATTGCATATGACCTGTATTTATCTACACTTCGCTGTTTCATTTTGCCAATGCTTTTTTTGACAAGCTTATTGCCGTTTTTGCTACATTTTATTTTTGAAAACCTTATTAAAATAAAAGTTTCATTTTATTTTGAGTTTTTATTGTCTTTATACTTCATTATAAATGCTTAAATTACAGACATTTTCTGAGTTAATTAATATATTTAAATATAAACAATTGCCAATACTTTTTTTACCCACTGTAGGTATCTAGAGGAGACTCAAAGTGGAGTCATCAATTTAGGGATTAATTTATCTATTTTATAAAATTTTTCATGCCATTTTAAGTAGAGACTGTCTAAATTCCGGCTTACTTTTGAGAATTATTTTTTCATTAATCAAATTAATATTATTTGGTCATAGCATTTGGCTACACAATATATATGAGAGTTTTAATTTAGTATTCAAAAGCATCTAATAAACTAGAATTTAACTACCGGAATAACAACAAACATTTTTTTAGTGTTTGGAATTTCTAACTGATTTTAATTATATTAAGCATTGTTATGAACATCCGTCAGGAGAATGTATGTGCGAGAAGTCCAACATGCTTATTAAAACATAATGATACTTTATTTCGCGAAAAACATGAAGTATATGAGATGAAAATACAGTGCAAAATAATAAATTATCGTTGCGTTTCTTGATTGCACAATAATTCATTTTGATAGTGAAGATTGTGGTCTGGGTGAAATGAATTGAAGACACATTTTGTCTTTTCTGGGGTTTATTGGTAACATCAACAACAAAAGGCACATGAAAACGCCAAAGTGTAGAAGGCCTAGAGCACTACACTTAAAACTCTTTCGGGAGAGCCGAGATAACACTTCCCCTAGTACAGGAGACCAGTTCGCTTCTATTAGAAAAATATATATATATATACTAAACAACAACAGGAGGACCACGTGACACATGATTGGCAGCTAGTTCCGCCCAGGGAGATCACATGATTAACTGAATTCTTAACACACAGCACTAGCAACACACGTGTAAAAGGCAAATCGTAATAAAAGGCATCAGAATTAGAGAGCTCGCTGTGTGATCAGCATTCCAAAGAAAGAATTCAACTGATTCGCTTTAGCTCCGACAGGGCATAGAATTTTTACGAATAAACCTCGTAGCTCAGCTTCTATAAGAAATATTATTCCAATTCTTGTTTTTTTTTTAGAACTTTCATTTTGTCGCCAAGGTTTAAGGCATACTTTAAAATCTCTCTTTTCAGCCAAGAATCTAATATTGCATATTAATTGTAGCTCATAAGAATATTGCATATTAATAGTAGTATACTGATTTCAAATAAGAAATTTTTCCCAGTCATCTCACCTTTTTGAAATTTATTGTACCTAAATTATAAAATTCACAAAATTTTAAAAAACAAATTATTCGTCGAAAAGAAAAAAAAAAAAAAAAAAAAAAAAGAGGAAAAAAAAAAAAAGAATATTAGTTTAGTATTTGTTCTCGCACAGAAAATACTGTAGTGAATAAAAATGCAATATGATTCCAAGGCTTTGATAATGATGAAAATTAAGTTCAGGTACATTAATGGATAATTTATTTGAACTTAAAAATAGTCTAATACTTCGAGAGTTATTTCGTACATTGGTTGACATAGCGATGAGCAACAGAATTAAGATGAGTATAATTCATGTTTGTAATTATTCTCATTAAAAAATATATATTTATTTATTTGAGTTTTAATTCTACTTTAATTATTCGTAATATTGTAGAAATTATATTTTGCTCTCCGTAACAAAATCGGCCTTTTTATCTTTTCATCAGCTTTCTGGTCTAAATATCACAAATGCCAATAGGGCTTTTAATGATTCTACCTTAACCACTTAACTGTTTTATTTTCTTTACACTCTAATAAGATGACACCTTCTATTTTTGGAATATTTTCTTATTTTTATTCAAATGGAAATCCATTGAATACTTGACTTATCTATGTATTCGAAGTAATTTTAATATTGAATTATAATCGTTATATGGTTTATGTTTTGCTTACAAAATTCGATGCCCGTATGGCACTCGGGCAAAACAGTTAAGCATTTTAAGTAGTATTCTGAGCTTAGCATTCAAAGGTTTAAATTGATATTCTCAAAACTTATCTTTAATTATTTATAATTAAAAATGTATTTAATAGATTTCAATCACATTTTATAGGTATATGCTAGACCCGAATGGCAGATGTATGAAGACACAACACTCAAAAATGTAGCCATTTTCTTGCTGGAGTGCTTAAAAGCAAAGAAACACATCAATCCCTACCCCTTGCATGACGTACCGTGGGGTCCTGCACAGTCTTTCTATGACTTCAAGATGAAGTTGATTAACCAGGTAGGACCTGTCATAGTAACGTGGGGTGGAAAGAGGAAGCTGACTCTAGAAACAGCGACAGTCATGCTCATCACACAGCAAGTAAGCATCCATTTCTATGTAGATCATTCATAAGTTTTTCAGTTCTGTTAAAGTTGAAAATTCTTTTAACTTCCGGGAAAGGTGGTATAGCGCCACTTTCTGGAAGTGAATTAATCTGAATTTTAACCATCTTTCCATTTTAAAGAAGTCATCTCAAGCTATTGTCAAATATAACGTGCCAAATTAACACATTCACTGTCATGAACATCATGCATGCATCACACTTACTTTCTAATTGTAGCGGACCATTTATTTTATTAGAATGATCCTTTCTCTACCATAATTAAGAGATAGCAAAGAAGGGGTCATTTCATTAGATAAGTGATTCGAACATCAGGCTTGAAACGTGGCAGTGAAGATATTAAAAATGGGGACTGCTGCATTTCTTGCATTTATTTATTGCTCGTGATTTTACTTTAGGGATAATGGCAGACTTGGATGGCAAAAAATGTCTTGGTGGCCAGATGACCATTTGAATCGAGAGCCGATTGGCTGGGAAATCAGCCATGTAAAGAGAAGTAGCATACATATGGCGCCTGGGACATATGATTTTTTAATAACTTATTTATCATAAATGACTTTCCAAATGTTAATGAAACATGGGGAAAATTATTATTATTTTGCATTCTCATCAATTTTTTTTAAAAAAAAAAGTGAGATATGCACACTTATTGAATGAGATATACTCAAGTTTTCTACAAATGGCCCCGGAATATCTATAACCCATCCATCACTATATCATTGATATATGGGCCTGATGAACGTTAAATGCATCGACACCAAAACATTCGACAATTGGAGAAGGGATGTAATATCCTTTGACAAGAAATCAGACCAAGAAATCTTCTTCTACACTCAATGTAAGGCTTTTGGTGAAGGACAAGAAATGTAGGAGGGTTGACAACTGATGTAAGAAGTCGGAATGACCATCTATGGCAGATCTTCGGAAGGTGAAGACGAAAAGAGCATTTAAGAAGGGGAAAATTATGTCTTTTCAGTACCTCCTTGCCGTATTTAATGAAAAATACATATCAAAATCTATTTTTTAAACAGCAAATAAAAGATGTATAGAAATTATCCTAATCATTGATTCTGATGTCATACAATTTAAAAAACAACAACAACGCCGAAATGTCACAGCTGACTTTTATAACGTCCTCATCATTCAAGCACCTTCCGGAAAAGTGGCCCAAAATAACCCTCATGTAATTTTAAGTCATATATTAATAAAACTAAACGTAATATTATGCCACAACACAAGATAGTGTGCTCAGATGACGTATGACAATTACTTTAGTCATATAACTGTAAAGCAACTTGAATTGATTCCGTTGAATTTCATTTACTTTTTTTAAAATTATCTGCATCTATAGAATAAATTTTAAATTCTCTCATTTTCAAAACAGTTCAAATTTATATATGCGTGTTTTTTTTTAATATATCACATCAGTATTAATTTCCATTTTCTTAAAGAAGTTATTATTTATTTTACACCAAATCTTAAAATTATCCCCTGATTATTTTTAATGAACTTCAGTAAGATTAAATGATACTTTGGTGATCATCTAATTTTAATCAACGAAACATCTCAATGATTCATATTTTGTAAATGATATTAAGACAAAATGAGAATTCGATCCTCGACATTCTCATATAATTCCTCTTTACAGCATTTGTGTGTTTCATTTGTGTTTCACCATATAGTGAAGCAAATTGAATTTGACTTTTGGAAAAGCACTTCTTCCATTTGATCGATTAGGTCTAAAATTTGATTCAGGCTAACAATTTGTCAAAATCTCATATCAAATTTTCTGCGTTTTGCGTTATCGCATTCACGTATTCATTAATAAAAAAACAGTGAACTAATTTAAGAATTTAGTCTAAAATTTTATAAGGTTCTATAATTCTAATGATAAATGGTAAGACAAATTAGCTACGTTTTACTGTAAATTATCCGGTTCATGTAAACGGAATTTAAACTTTCGGTCAACAAATTTCTCCCGAAATTTGGCACAGATATACAATTTTGTGATGAGATCATATAGAAATGGCAGCTGTCTGTGTCCATTTGTCAATTATCGGATTGAGATATAACTTCAGAACTTCTTTTTCAGAAGAGGTCTAAAGAAAACTTGGAGATTCATTCAAATAGAATGAATCCTCAAAAATAATGATTGAATCTTTTTAATAATTACAGCATTTTAGTTTTTATACGATGAACGAATAAATGCGAGGGATGACGAGGGATGCAAGAATATAAAATTGGAGAAATGATTTAAACCTTTTAATGATTGCAACAGAGAAACTGCAGTTAAAACTTTCGCCATCTTCCGAGCAGTTGAGTCACGATGGCTTGGAAGATATAGAAAGACTCATCTCACCCTTCCGCTCTTAGCTATTCCAACTTTTTGATATCAATTCATAATGTGAAATGCTTGATCTCTAAATTGTTTCAGCTCTTTGACGCCAACAACAAGGAGATGGATACCAGAGGAATCATCAGCCGTGAGGACTCCGATATTCGCATCACCTTTACCATCACTCCCCCAAGAACAGGCTACTTCAAGCTCCTCATCTTCGGGATTCCAAAGCCCAAACTCAAAGGCAAGTGGCGACTGCCGCTCCTGGCCTCCTTCCTGATCGACTGTAAGCTCACCAAGAACCCTGGGGATGACGATCCTTACAATTCCAACACCAAGAAAGATACCAAGAAGAAAAGAATGAGGGTGCCCACGGTCAGGTGAAGAGGACCTGGCCGCATAAAGGGCTCCTGGACATGCTGGCCTCTTGCAGTGTTGAGTGCTTGGATCGCGCCTCAGGTTATCCATTGTTGTTTGGTTGATTTGCATTATCTTTGTTTCATTCTCCGACATCTGGGAATGGAAACTGCTTTATTGACAGAAAGTAATTAATTAGCTGATGGTTAATTTAGAATACCTTAATTTTAGAATTAGTTTATTCTATAATCAGCCTTAAAATGTTTATGATTGAAATTTGTGATTAAGACTTAACCTGTGACCTAAAATTTAAATTTTAATTAGATGACGACTTATTTGAGATATTTATTGCTATTTTAATGCATATTCAATGTAAAGAACATAAGGATACATAAGCGTATTCAAGTGATTTGTTATTTTAATTAATAGCTAATTGAACTTAAATAATTCATAATTAATTGCAAATTTATATGCATCGTTGTATACAATCGGATTAAAGGTGAAACAAGCCTCCTTGAATTGTTTAGTCAGAAAATGTTACCAGATTGGAGAAATCGTGTTGCTCAAGAATGGTGCCACTAAAAGAGTGAAAATCATAAATCATCAAAACATATCAATGATGTTCCGCCCAATTTTCCTGAAAAATTTATTTATCTCAAAAGATAATATAAAATGGAGTCGCTAAAAGATTGAAAACCATGGTATCTTCTAAAAACGCTGTAAAGTCCGTCCAATTTTAATACAAAAATTTATCTCAAGAAACTTGCCAGGTATAAGGTGTCGTCATCAAAAGACTTAAAATCTTAACGTCATTATTAAAAGACTCAGTGATGCCCTTCCATTTCTGATACATTATCCCAAAACAAGTATCAAATAGCATCACCAAAGACCGATAATCATACGTGATCGGAAAACTCAATGATATCTGTCCAATTCTGATTAAAAGTTTATTGCTCCAAAAGATAATGTAAAATGATACCGATCAGTCTAAAAATCGCGCATCATCAAAAGGATCAATCATGTCACTCATTTTTAATTTTAAAGTTAAATATTTCCCTACTAAAAATTTCTGCTTTAATAAATTACAAAATCAGTGTTAGAGTATTTATTAATTTTGCATGTGTGATGCTGAAAATACAAAGGAAATGTTTAATCCTGATGAAGCTTTTGCATTGGCTTTAATGTTTGAATCTATGAAATTACCTATTTCTATGAAATAGAATATATTTGAATCTAATTTCAAGCTTCAGAATTAAACATTAGAAATATGCAAATGTATTATAAATAACCTTTTGACGTTAAATTAAAAACAAATACTACTTCAACAAATTGATGTGGATATCTTCTGAAGAAAGAACAAAAATGATTTAAGGAAAAAAAAGAAAAAAAATACAGAAAACTTATTTAAACACTTGACTTAGGAGCAATCTTTTTACCCATTTACCAAAATAAATTATTGAATCTATGTGATGTCACAATCACATTAGGAACATAGCTACATTTGTCATTAGAGACTTAAACTAAGATGTGATACTAACCCATTTTGCTTCTTATGCAAGAGGCTTTATAAATTTGACCGGAGTCATATTAGTATTAAGTGTCTTCATTATATTTAAATTTATTTCAAACTTGAAGAAATTAAAGCAACATATGAAAATTTTTTTGAAGAATGATAAAAAAAGAAGAAGAATTAAGGTTTGAAAAGGAAGGTTGATGGAAATTATATTTGTATATAATATGAGCTTAATTAATTCCAGATAAAAAAAATTTATAACAATATTTCTTTCTACCATATTTTTAAAAGAAAATTTCTTTTTCATTCATGGACAGTTTTAAATTATTAACATCCTTTCATCAGATCAAAATTTAAAAATTATCACATAAGAATATAACTGATATGAACTTCACCCTAATTTGATCTTAATCACTTCTATTATATAATACTATACAAGAAGTTAATATGCACAATTTTGATTTTATTAAAAACACATCTTGAAAGAAATTATTATTAATAACCAATTAAGTTATCGGTCAAAAGAAAAGTTCTTTTCTTTTTGCTGAACTCATCCTGCATATACATTTCAAAAGTATTGTTTGATAAATACTTTCTTGAAAAAAATATTTATCTACTGGTTTAAACACACACATAATTTAATACCACATTTCGGCATTGAATTGGAAAACAATTGAAATTCTAGTTATGTCTTCAAATTTTGCATCGAATTCTTTTAAAATTATCAGATGAAAAGTTCATAGAATCCTGGATTTTTTTCACATGTTTCAAAAAAAAAAAAAAAAAAATCCTGACCTAATTTTTAACTATACTAATAATTAACAAATAAATTATAAGTAAATCTTATTCTATAAGATTTAATACATTAAAAAAAATTGTTAAGTGAATTCATATTGTATAAAACAAAGAACTATTACAAAAATGTTGATTTCAAAAATTTAAAACTTTCTTATTTTTATAACAGAAATATAGCTTTACAAAAGTTTTTTCTACTAAAAGAATAATGCTGCATATAATAAATGTTATTTACTTTTTCATTATCACTGAAAAATAAATTTTAAAGAAATTGAATATTTGAGATACTTATAAATTATAAAAATTATTAGTTACTTTTTTCGTTCCAAAATAATTCTAAACTAATTGTGATGCAATTTTGAATGTGCATAGCAAATACAGATTTTTACAGTCAATTAGCTTTTTAAAAAATCCATATGAATTATTTAAAACTTAAAAAGAAATTTTCGTACAGAGGCTTTACAAATCCTAAAGCGTAAAAATTTTCATTAAAATTTATTATTTACATTTCCTTTTCTTCTCTAAAAGAATTATACTTACATTAACAGATTTAGTCTGAACCTTAACATTCTTTGTTGTGCAGATAAAAAAATGACACTATTTATTCAATTGTTATTGTTTGTTTTATAATGAAATCCCTCAATTGTTGTTCAAAACCTATTTGCAGCAGGCAAAAGACAAGCCATTTTCATTGTTTTTATTTAAATTGCTTCATTATTATTATTTTTTAATTAAAATAAATACTGCAGATAATCAAATAATGACTACCTATTACTATACTATATTATCTATTAGTGTACTATATTTTCTTTCTGTAGGTATATTTGTAACATTTTTTGAAATTAAATTAAAATTTAAAAGTAAATACTCAATACAGTTTTCAAGAAGGAAAATTATGAATGATCGGAAATTCCATAGCCAGTGCATGTTTAAACTTGAAGATAGCATTTTATATAAGTTTGTACAATTGAAGTTTTAAGAAAGTTATTTATCCTCAAACGATACATCTGAATTGTAAATTTAATGAATTCAGTAAATGCAGTTTTATCTTCCTCCCCTTCTTCAGTTGCATATTTTATAAAGGATTGTGAACTGAAGGCCAAGGAGTAAGACTGCCCAAATTAACACCAATAAACGCGAAGACGCGTAATATGTAGAATTCTAGGTAAGTGTAGTAGTATGCAAACTTGTAACAGATTAAATATTGCAACATTATTGAAGGAAAGAAAAAAAAGATTACCAATTTAAAGAAATCTTAGAATTATTGTTTTAATAGAGTTGAAATTACTAAATAAAAATTTAAATCTTGTTAAATGCAGTATTATAAAAATTTGTCAAAAATGATCTGAAAATGAATAAACTATTTTTAATATTTGACTTGAAAAGAATTGCTTCTAAAACTATAAATGTTAATTTAATAAAAAAAAAAGTATCACCATAGGAAATTTATAAATATTAGCTTCAATGCTATTTCCCCTTTTCTTAATCAATATTAAATAATATAATTCATTAGCAAAATTATTATTTAATAAAATTAATGACTTGACGTCTTTTCATAAAGATACCTAAAACATTAAGTTAACAAAACATTATTTTTCTACGTGATTTGCACTTGTTTATGTAGATTTTAAAAATTCAATTGAAAAATAAAATCTTGTACCATAAGGTCAATGTTTACTTTAAAATTATGTTAAAAATTGACTAATTGTTTTTAGAATGAAAATTATTGATTTATTTATATTAATTTGTCACAAGGCATATAATAATTTTCATGAAAGCATTTTGTTAATTTGGGCTAGTAAGAAACATTTGTTCAAGGAAGAACATTTGTACAAATAAATTTTGGCAATAAGATCTGTTACAATTTTGCCATAGAAGGAATAGTTCAGAATAGATAGTTACCCAATTATCTTAGTATACTTTTACTTTAAAAATATTGTAAAAAAGTTTTTCATAGACTAAGAAATTTCATGCTAGGTAAAGAAAAGCAGAGAATAAATTTTTCTCATGTAAAATATCCAAGGTTAGTCTGCCCATTTTCGTCTATCCGTCCATTTATATATTCGCATCTAAATATTTTTTGCTTGTATATATCAGAATTGATTATCCTTAAAGCATGTAAATACTTGTGCACAGTTACTTTCAATTTTTTAGTGCCTTTTGTATTAAGAAAATTCAAACAATGCTGTATAATCAAAACTTTTCTCACCTTCATTAGTAGGATTATTCCTGGTTTTAAATATATATATATATATCTGATATGTATATTTTCATTTTTTAAATATATATCAAGGATGTATTTAAAGTCTTCAAATAATTTCAAAATTCTCTATCATTTTTTAAAATCAGCAATCAGAAGTATTCTAGATTCAATATAGATTCAAACTTTACTTGTTACTATTTAGTGTAGATCCTTATTAACTGCATATTAAATGTTCACTCAATAATTCTATACAGGGCTCCCATGGCCTTTTGCTATTAAGTCTTGAATCCACAAAAGATCCATTATATATATGATCTTGAAACATATTAAATTTGTCAAATATTGTTTCATTGAAGTTGCATAGAAATATAGAGGAGAATGCCAGTTCAGGTATCTGGTCCTAGTTTGAAATTACAAGATCCATCTAAATGTATCAGCAAGGTTCTCGCTTTGCTTCAAAATAGGACAGAGTTATTCCAATGATAGCATGTTCAATGTTATAATTCGATTTTGAATTTGTTAACAGAGACAACAGACAAATCCATCATAGATATAAAATATACCAGTCAGAGAAATGAGAAAAACAACAGTGGAGTGTCAAATCCTCAATCAAATTAGAGAAATTAACTTTAGAGCAAGCTTTCTGAGAACCAAAGTGCTGTAATTGCTTCACCTTATTGGAAACAAAATCACTCCTACCAGCTTATATTTGCTGGAACCTGTTTTGGAACATTTCTACATAAGAAAATTCATTGGCAAAAGTCTGCAACAGAAGCTAAATTTCATTAAGTTACTCGGACACATCCAGGAAAAATTTGGAGCAAAGATATGTAACTTGACATAGTCCCTCTTCCCATTTATTTACAATTATAGGTCGCATTTGGAATCAATGAAGGCTTCCAATACAACCTGTGCTGTTGATACAGATTGTATTTTACTATGAACTAAAATGGTTGTAATTATGTTATATAGAATTTTCTTGCTTCGTAATGAAAATTATTTTTAAAGCCCAAAAGCATGATCAGTCTAAGACAACATTTTTTCGTTTCAAATATTTAAAAAAATAAAAAAAATTCATGCAGATTATTTTAAAAAATTACATTACATTATTCAGAACATTACTAAAGTAAATGTTCTGAATATGAGTAAGCAAGTTAAAAGTGAAATCCTCCAAATAATTTCAGCATTCATTCTTGAGAATAAAGGAATCAACAAAATATGTATTATTTACATGCAAACATACCATTGACATTTTAACAAGTGTTCAACATTTGAAAGATTACTTATAAGATTATTACAGCATTGTTTGTCTGTACATATTATTAAAAGCTGCTGTTTTACAATTATTGAATATGTAAATAAGAACTTTGAATGAATTCTGCAAGCACAAAAATGTGCTTATGCCCTTATACATTCCGTCCAAACTGAATAATAAACATTTTGTTAAACTAAAACAGCATTTGTTTCTTTGAATACCAATTTGAATGCATGAAATGTTAGCATTGTTAGAGCAAACTTTTATACAGCTAATTATCCTATAATAAAAGTTTCAACGACAACGAATATATTGACTTTTTTTGTGTGCAATTTGTTAGTAATATGTAGAAATGTATCAATTTCTACTGAAATAATGGCTAATAATTGCTCAACTGTCTCAAGTTACATTCCATAAATGAATGATGGAAAATATTGTATAAATATTTTTTTTTGCATATACAGAGTGATTTTTTTTTTTTTTTTAACCGAGACTGTTCAGAGAGCTCCGTAGCTGAAACTATTAGTTGGAAAGCCCAAAAATTGGTTTGGGGACTAATGACAACATGGGGAAAAAGAATCTGTGGAAAAAAAATTAGTTCCAAAACTAATCGATGGAAGAAATTTGGTGCTTTTCACATAAATTGGAGATTTAACTGCAAAATAAAATTTCTGGCTATGTTTAAAATAATATGTCAAAAAATTTAATCTATAGGTAAAAACTAGTTTTATTACTGCTTCTGTCATATTTTTTTTAAAATTAAGTATTAACTTGAAGCTTTTTATTAAAATTTATCAAATGCTAAACTATATTAAATAGTTTCTTGGTTGCTTCATTCATCTAGCTCCTACAAAGTTTCTGCAAATACAATAAATAATGAATCGAACAATAGGTCTTGTCCTAGCAAATACAAACCCATATAAAAGCAAAACTTCTATTGATGTAATAAACAGTAAGTATTTAAAACTAATATTTTTCGGAACAATTTGTAAAATCACAAGTGATTTCTTCACAAATCTTTAGAGCATTAACATTATAGCATATATTTAAAGGAGTACTTATAAAAAATTTCATCGTTTTAGGAGTTCATTACCAATATTTCAAATTAATAATTGTTCAATAATACA
The DNA here is from genome assembly GCA_026543865.1 of Argiope aurantia. Taxonomy (NCBI): domain Eukaryota; kingdom Metazoa; phylum Arthropoda; class Arachnida; order Araneae; family Araneidae; genus Argiope; species Argiope aurantia. Next base: position 52,984 of record JAPMOR010077144.1, read on the forward strand.
CAAATTCAAAATGAGTAATCAATAAATTAGATTTTGCTGCAATTTACAAAAATTCCTCTCGGAAGCTGGAAAGCAAAGGCAGATTTCTTTACATCTTAGTTACTATCTGGCACAACATAAATTGTTGATGTTAGAAACAATCAAAATTAGGACTTGAAGATCCCTTTTCAGACTTTAACTTCTAAAATATTGCTTAAATACAAAAGATGCTTGTCTTAATGAGGCACTAATTTGGCTAATTGGATTTTTCTGTCTTCAACATTAAAAAAGTTATTGGGACATGAAAATATCACCTCCCCACCACTTACGAACTTGTTCAAGAATTTTACATTTCAAACATTATATTCCAAGTTAAAATCCAAACAAAATTACTCTGGTTTTTCCTGATCACAAGATAACATGGGCAAAGCATTTATATATATACTTTTAAACGAAGGATGGTTCTGAGTCCTAGGGATCATGATCAGTAAAGAACTGAAAAAAATTTCCCCGAAGTCTTGTTACGAGAATCATTGCAATAGGTAGTCCTCCTATAACAAATCATTCCTGCAAATACAAGCATTAAGGAGTAGGACGTAAGAGAAGTATTTAACCAACAAAATGTTTGTTAAATACTTATATTTAATTTTTTTAAATATTTCAAATAAGAATAATTGTCATAAAAGATATAAAATATTTATTAAAACTAAATTTACAAAATGGGTGTTCAAAGACAGTACCACATGCTGATTTACCTAATTTCACAAGACAGACCTCGGGTCTCTAAGCAGTACAAAAGAGTATAAAAAATACAAAAATATACAGGTGCTGAGATGAAGAAAGAAAATTTTCTTGCATTCCCAATCTTCTATTCTACACAAGCTTGAATATCAAGCATTGTTGATTATAGTTGGAAGAGAATTTTTATCAAAATCATCAAAATATGGGTGTTTCAATGCATCCAAGGCACTTATTCGCTTACCGGGATTGTAGATCAACATATCCTAAAAAAGTTAAAATTTAATTAAAGACCCTGAAATATTATTAGACTAATATAAAAAATAATGAATTAGAATATTTTAGTAATAGCACAGTTAATTAATATTATTTTATTATAACTCGCAAGTTCAGTTAAAATCTTAACCCGTTTAATCTCAACACATAACAATGGCAGTTAGGAATAAATGTACTTATAATTCCATAAACCAAGAATTTAAAGAAAATTTTTAGAGAAAATTACTAGCCCTTTAGATTATGACTTGCAAGAAATAGAAAAATGCCCTTTTCCACTCTCCAAATTATCAGATGCCTTAAGAATACTAATTCTTATGATCTTCCAGTGGAAATTAGTCAATTTTACACATAATATAATAGTGCCAATAGTATGTCTACTTTTACTGTGACCCAATGATAAATTTTTAAACATGGAAATAGACATGCTTTGTATTGTTAGCTAATCTAAAAATATAAATTTTTTTTGATGCTGTTAGTTTGTTAAAAAAAATTATATAACATTTTAAACAAAAAAGTTTCCTATTTCTACAACTAAAACTAACCAAATTATGAAGATATGAACTTTATTATTTTAGGGTTCTTGACAGTGGCCTTGAAGAAGAGCTTACAACTAAAAGGAAGACAGACTTTTGAGGTGACAAAGTGATCTAAAATAGTGATATTTAAAACTTTTCTACCTCAGACAGTTGTAGCTGCAGAAGTGGGGAATATTTTTTTTATTATTATTTGTTTAAAATGTTAAGGATATTTTACTAAATATGACTAACAGAACTATAAGATTATATAAAAATGCAATGTCCAGCCCCCTCTTCAGAAATACATTTTGACCTAAACAACATAAAATATAATTATGACATTTAGAAAAATTTTCTAACAGGAACAATATGCCTATCTCCAATGGTTTAGAAATCAGTCTTGATTTAGTGAAGACACCCTGTATAGTAAAATTAAAAACACAACAGACTAATGCAGTAAAAGTATTTAGCACAGTTCAAGACCAACAAAGGGATAAATGGCACATTCATTATAGAATGATTTATCTTCCTTTGTTCAATTAATTTGAAATCACCATGGAGACATCATAATCCCTTGACCTGTTATATCAAAACCAATAATTAATGAGGGAAGACAATAGATTAATTTAAAACCAAAAACCTACATTGATTACAAATCTAAATTTCAAATGTGAAAGACAAAAAGAGCACATTCCAGTTGCATAGTTTCCTTAGGTTTTCCTAATCATAATTTAGTTGCCAATAATATGAAAAGAATTTGAATTTGTTAAATTTAAGTATATGCATATTAGGTTTCTACATTTTGTTAATGAGTTTGTTTGTACCAAAAATCAAAAGAAATCTGTTATTTACGATAATTCCAGCTACTCGTTATTTTTACAAACCACTTCAATCTACAAGTGTTCTTTTACATTGCAATCTTTCCTAATATGGCTAATCTGATTTGCAATCAAACATTTTGATCATAAAAACAGAATCGATGACAAAACAAAAGATAAATACAGTAATTTATTATCCATTTTGAAAAAGATTAAAAATATATTCTAAATATTTTTCTAAACAACCAATAGTTTTTTTTTTTTTTTTTTAAAGCAGTGAAAGTAACTATTTCTTAAACATCATTTCAGTATTATTTCAAACTATCCAAAATTTCAGTTAACATTTTTTGCTCATAAGTTAAGAATATATGGAACTAAAAAAATAATAAAAAATTCAAGGGAAATTAATACTGGTGTAAGCCAATTGTTTGATTTGATTAATTTACCAATCAAATTATGCATAACTTAATGGAGATCAGTTACATAAAATTGGACAAAGTATTTTAGTTTTTATATACATACTTTTAATACTAAAATAATTTTTACAAAGAAACCCATTCTTGCTCTTTAGGGTAATTATTAAAAACTTTAAATTAAAACTGTTTTAAACATAAAAATATAAATGTGATGCATAAGTTTACTCACTGCTAGCAAACTATGGCCATCAGTTCCTAGTCTAGTGGAGAGCACAGCTAAGGAATTTTGTCTCCAGTTTGGAAATGTTGTTTTATAGTCTGGGAGTTCAGTCACTCCAGGCCAAATATCATCATTAGGTGTTCCTAAAGTCCTAAATAAAAATAAAATGGTTTTATTAACTTCAATAACAAACCATATTTTTCAGTTAAATCAGGAAATTGATAATCTGGATTGGATTCCATTCACATCTGATCATTAAGATAACACTAATTGATTACATGTGAAAGTGAATTTGTGCAGGTAGGTAGGGAGGACTACATCTACATGCTATTAAACTTGCCTTGTAAAAATACATATAAAAATTTTTAAAAAAATTATAGCAAATTTAAAAATGTGAACTATTTATAAATATGAAAGTATAAGTTTCAAAAATTACCTAACTTATCTATAAATCTTAATCTAGCTTGGGTAGATACTGAATTTTCAACTTAAAAAGTTAAGATTGAATATATTTCAGTACAACAAAATTATCAGGCCAAATTTTTTTTATTTAAAATTCCCTCAAAATATCCATTATATTAAAAAAAAAAAAAAAAAAAACACTTTTGATAAATGGTAATGATACAAGTTACAAAAAGAACCAATGAATAAGCTATGAGTAGAGCCAACAAAACACAATAAGGAAAACCATAAAACTTAAGGAAAGATGCCGGCTGAAATTCAGTTGTGCTTTTTATTGCTATCAGTCATAAATCTGATATCATAACCAATATATTACAATGGCAAAATGCATTAAATATATTGTATATAAAAAAATTTCATAATAAAACACATTAAAAAAAAAAAAAAAACATATTTTTTTATTTTTTAAAATGTATTAAATGGTGAAAATTTTCTATACCTAATATATATGTATAAATTACAATCTCATACTAAATATTGGTTATTGCTAATAACTCATAATTTGAACCAATTACAGATTAAAACATTCATTAGTCACATTTTGACACCACAATTAAGGTGAGAAAACTTTTTATGAGTTTCCAAAGTCTTAAAAGTATGTCAAAATTAATATCTTAAGCGATCTCACATCCAACACGGAAAACCCATATCTGTGTTTAGAGTGCATTGTGAAGCTCTGCTAAACTAAGGGGGAAATTATCTTTTAAGCAGTTAAGAGTGTTTGATGTGTATAAAAGTCATTTAAAACCTTCATCTTAGTGAAATCAATATACAATTTCTCATTTAATAAAAGCAAAATCTTATTAACTTTATTATGATTTTTTTTTTCAAGATTTACTATGCAACCCCTTGTATTGTGTTCAGTGTGTATATTTGTCATTGCTTGAGTTTAAAAAGGACTTGAGGGATTTTTAACATAAATTCTATAGTTATCTGGTTAAGGATTGTAATGAGACCAGATTATCTGTAATCACAAGGGAAATAAATCAGCATCCTCCTTTTCTCCTAGAGACCCTAATCCTCTTTAATTTTACTATTTTAATTTATTTTTAGTATTCGGTAAAAGACATGTCTCTAGCTTAGCACTAAGTTAAATTTTTAGCTCATTTTATTCCATTAAAAAAGTAGAGCAAAAATCAATGAAAATTAGAATTTTGAATAAAGTGTAAGCTACATTTTTTCTTCTCTTTCTTTACAAAGACAGTTGCAATCATCAAAACATTTAACATAGATTTTGATGCATCTTCTCATTTGATTTATTTTCTAAAATTAAAAACTGCTTGAGAATATAATTCAGAAATGCTACAAAGTAGATAGATGAAATTGAATATATAGTCTAAAACCCAAATTATACAATCTAAACACATTTTGACAAAAAATAAAGAAAGAAAGAAAGAAAATTGACCTACATGCCCATGAGTGTGTATGAGCATAGCAGCTCAAAAATATGAGCTAAATAGAATCATTCTGCTTGTGAAATTATTACAAGAATTCTAGATCTGTATCAAATTGTGGACCAAAATTCTTGAAGGATTGACTAATTATTTGTTCATACATGACAGCCATAATTCAAAATCGCAATGAGTTAGATTAGTCAATTTTAATATATCATCTTCATCCTAGAAATATATCTATATTATATAAGTTTATTACGATATTCACCAACTGAAGAGACTGTTTTCGTGCATATGAATACAGTAGCTCCAAAATGCAATACACATGAATTTGAATGTCTATCAAAACCAAAAATTTTGGATACAATAAAATGATTGGATGGGCTTTAAAATGCATTTTGATTTGCTCCCTATATAAGGGAAGAAGATTGTGTAAAAATTTGAAAGAGCCGAAAAAGGGACATTTCCATTGGTCTGGATATATTTTAGCCCCTGAAGAATACCTTTTGCATTACTATTAGATTTTAAGTTGACAAGCTATCAATGCCTGTCTGTATGTGTGAATTTGAGTTCAAAAATGTGTATATCATTTAAATTTTTATTAAATATTATGAAATATTTTACTGAACGTGGAGTCAAAGTTATATTTAGTAAAAAAATAATTATGAAGCAACAATTCTTTTACATTAAGAAATGTAGCAAGCCCTTGTGACAGATTCCAAGTATTATATGGGTTATCTCCATTTGTAAATTCTAAGTTAGCAAAATTAATAAATTAGTTTTGTTAAACTTTTCTACTTTAAACCAAACAAGAAGCTTGAAAATTAAAGATTAGTATAAATGAAGAAAATATTAACAAAATGGAGGATAATAGACAAACAATTATTTATATTTCATACCTGAATATTCTGTATAGTTGATCAATTTCAGAATCTCCACGGAACAAGGGCGCTTTATTCGCCATCTCAGCAAATATACAGCCAATACTCCAAACATCAATTGGTGTAGAGTACCTTGGTGAACCAAGAAGCACTTCTGGTGCTCTGTACCATAAAGTGACAACTTCATGAGTGTAAACACGCACTGGAACTCCAAAAGCTCGTGCAAGACCAAAATCTGCAATTTTAATGGCTCCTTGTTGATCAATCAAAAGATTTTGAGGCTTTAAGTCCCTGTGTATGATTCTTCGTCGATGACAATACAAGATACCATCTAATATCTGGTAAAGATAGCTCTGAAAGAATGCAGAGGGAAAAGCTACACAAATCCAGCAAGTCAACAGCAAAATTCTTATTAACAATAAATGTGAAAACCTCTAATGGTTAATTAGCACTTAACAGTATTTCAGTTAATAACAATAATGCATTACTAGAGTTTTTTCCCTACCTAAACAGTTCTTTCAGTTGAAAAAAGAAATGATGTAATGTATTGGACACTTTTGAAAAAAATCAGTTAAGCTGTAGATAAATTTGATTATTATAATTAAATAATAATACAATGGAAGATTCAAAATCAATTTAACATAGATTCAAATTTATTACTATTATAAAAATATAATTATTAAATTGGTCACTGATAGGCAATGCCTATAACCTGCAATTCTGAAATTTAAATTTCTTAGGTTTTCTCTAACCAGAAAGCTGGCAGTCATTTGACCATACAAAAAGAAGGGTAGCTTCAGTTCATATCAGTTTCTTAAATGACAACTTACCTGATTTTGTCTGAAAAATTTTGTCAGAATTCAAAATATGGAAACTTAAAAATTATAATTCAATACAATATTTTCATTCAAAATAGTCAATTAGAAAAATATTTAGTACACTTTTAGAATATTAATATTTTGATGTTTATGGTACAAATGAATTAGCTATGATAAGAACTATTATGATAAAGCATATTGAAAAAAGACTTTAAATAATTAAGTGTCAAATTAGAATTTACATAAATGTACTAATAAATAATAATAAAAATATAAAAATGCAGCAATGCTACCAAGATGTGTAGACCAGAGCAAAAACAAAAAGAATCATTATCTTCAGCAATGATAATATCAAATTATTATCATTGTTATTAGTAGACAATGAAAATATGGTCACTAAATGAACTGTCATGAAAAATATATCCAGATTTATTTATTAATGAATCTATATCATCATATGCCTTTAAAAAAAGGCTTACAAATATTATTTTACTTAATACTTTTTTATTTAAAAAAGGCATTACAAATATTATTTTATAATTTGCTTACACTTACAAATATCATTTTTGAAAAGGGGAGAAAAAAATTTGATGACAGAAAGTACTTGTATATGTAAAAAACAAAAATTACAATATAAGCATTAATTATTAATTAACATAAAGAAATTCTTTTTAGAAAGCTATAGAAATCCTGCATGTTAAAATGACTCCATATAAAATTAACCAAATTATATTTTTCTAAGTTTTATAAGCCCAAGATTAAGTCCAATGCAAAAGCACAATTTTTTTTAAAGATAAATTTATCTTCTGTCACATAAATTTTATTAAAGAAAAATAATCACCTTGACAAGTGGTCTTTCCATAAACTGCCCATCGGGTATGCTATCAAGATACTTCTTTAAATCCATAGACAAAAACTCGAACACAAGATATAATCGGCTTTCCTGCATCACCACTTCTAGAAGTCTAAAATCAAAAATGATTTGGCTCACAATTTTTATTAAAAAACAGCTACGCATAAGGAAATTATTTCACCATTAAGAAAATTTGATAATCAAAAATATTGTTTCAAGAATTTTGATCAAGCTTTATTGATTTTGCAACAGTTAGATGTAAATTGAACAGAAGTGCATTTTTTCTTAAATATCTTCATTTTAAGAAAATTTCAAGCTTAAAAATATCTTTTAATAAAGCCTTTCTTTTTAGATTAATTTTTCAATTTCTAATATTTTCTTACTAACTTTTTAAAAATAATCCATAAAATGAATTAATAAAATAAGGGATTGGATTTCTACAACAGTTTGTGAGAAAAAAATTAACTCAAATTAATTAACTTTTTATTATTAACTATCAATTAAAAAATTAACTTTTTACAGAACTAGAAAATATCCGACATTTCCACCTTCAAAAAAATTTCTAATTAAAACCTTTACAAATTTATTCCTAATTATTTTAAGATTAACTTAAACAAAATGCAAGTCACTTAACATTTTGTAGCAAATGCAATTTTGGAAGGGGTGGGAAAAGCATGATCAGATATCTATTAATACATACTGCAAACTAAACCATTGGATTGAAATTTTAAAGAAATTAGTTATTTTTAAAACAGGTAACCAGATAAGAGGCCCAGCTTCAATGTTACTGTTTTCTGAAGGCAATCAGAACAAGCTTTATGATAAAACATTTTAAAAGTTGCTTTGTTAGCACAAAAATTCATTTTCTTCTAAAATAAGTCCAGAATCTTTTTTTTTAATGCTTAGTTTTAGTTTTATTGTTAAATCTAACAAATTCAAAACTATTTAAAATGGCAGATTCCATTCATTCAAATTTCACTACTTATTCATAAATAAGAGGATATGGTTGTCCTTTAATTCATGGCATTTCACCATGTTATTGAAATTTGAGTAAGTAATAAACTACTCTAGTCTTTAAAAAAAGAAAAAAAAAACTATCAAAAATGATGAAAATACAACATGGAATTCACAGAAAAGGAAAATTTAAAAGCAGTATGAAATAAAGAATAAACATTAGGATTAAAACACTGCTTAGCTTCATAAAAAAATGAAGCAACATTATTTGGTATATACAATTAGCATACAGTAAAAAAATACCATAATATATGAAATTAGTCTTGAATGATTACCCCACAATATTAGGATGTTTCAGTTCCTTTAATGAAGATATTTCTCTGAGAGCAGTTGAAGGCACACCTTCATCTTCATTTTCTATTCTTATTTTCTTCAGTGCAACAATCCGACCAGTCTTTTTGTGTTTTCCTTTGTAAACAACTCCATATGTACCTAAGCAAACATAAAAACATAGTTTTATCTCTATACTGCAAATATATATATATATATAAATATATATATATATATATATAACCAATCTAAAGTAAGAAATAGTTTGAAAACGAAACTAAAATGAAAACAAAAGCGAAACAGTTTCAAAATCCCAACAAAAATTATTATCTATTCAAACAAAAACCAAAAATGGAACAGGTAAAAACTTCATAGTATTTAGAGAGCGCAAATGCAGCTACTTCTAAAACACAGATGAACTGATACAAAAGTATAAAAATCAAGTTAAATGGAAAAACAAATAAACCAAATAAAAAATATTAAAAAAAGAAGAATCCGGCTTGAAGACTTTTTCAAGGGTCACCCTCAGGCAGGGATTCAAAAAAGGGATTTTTTCTGTTAAGGAAATTCAGACATTACGTCTAATAATGATTCCTTCGTGACCCGAAAATCCCCTGAAATTAGGCCTAAGAGATATACCATTTTAACAGAAAGGAAAATACAAAACAACCAATTAGAAGAAAAACCACTAATAAGTAAAAATACAATAACAAAAAA
>JAPMOR010077149.1:2136-14292 GCA_026543865.1 Argiope aurantia
TAATTTGAGATTTAAATTAAATTAAGCTATATCATTACGTATATATATCTATACTCATAATAAAGCTCAATGTGTGTGTGTGATGGCGCTCTACAGGCCAGACCATTCAACCTACAGCTACCAAATTTGGCACGTGTATACCTTGGAGGCCGGGAATGTGCACCTGGGGGTTATTTTTTCGAATTTTTAATTATAATTTTATTTATTAAAAAATTAAGCGAAATGTTGGCGTGTTTCTGCTATAACTTCCGAAAATATTACCGCACAAAAAAGATTTTTACATGAAGTAAAAGATCAAAAATTTATCTTTTAAATGATGCCAATGTTTTAACCTCAAAATTAAATTTCTATTTTTAAGGAATTTTTAAATAAATATCTTAATTATGTTTTTCAATAATTTTTTTCGTAAAAAATAAAAATTAAGATTAAGCATGTTTCGCATTCATGGGAAAAAATTAGCTTTTTTCAAAGTGTTGCCATCGCATTGATTAAAGCTCCAATTAAAAATAAATTAAATCTCTTTGGAAATGAAATCTTCAAAAATATAATTTTCGGCACGTGTCTGTAGCAAATGGAAACAATATGAAATATTTTTTCTAAAAAATAAATTCAAGAAAAATTATTTTATGATCTTTCACACTCTCTATATTATTAATCCAATAAATCAGTTTTATTTTAAGACAAGTTTTGTTTAATATGAACAGGATATCCATTCAAATGAGGGCCACACAGCTAATTTGTAAACCTTTAGTAAGACACAGATCTGCTAAAATGGTCTAAATGGAAAATGATTATATTTTATGTAACTTGATTCAATAAATGTTCTAATAAATAACGAATTTTTGATTTTACATAAAGTTTCTGCTGTGGAAATCACGATTAACAAAGTGTTCTTGAAACACTAATATTTTAAATAAAAAGAGTTAATTTCCAATCAAATAAATCAATCACTTAAACTGACTGATTTATGAAAATTTGAATATCACTATTCAATAAAAAAAAAGGATAATTTTAGATTTTCCATCAATCGTTTCAAAGAAAATACGCCAATCAGCGTGCAGGTTTCTTAAGATTAATTGGACTAAGATTATAAAAATGTTGAGTTTTTCTAAATTTTTAACATTTAAAACTTCATATATAAGTCTTAGTTGATCGTGGAAAATAGAAACATTCATTCATTTATTTAAAATTTGGTGTATCCAGAATATTTCTCAGAATATGATACCTTACTGCATTAAATCTAGACTTCATAATTTTTGAAATATATTTATAGGCCGGAATAAAATATTATTATTGATTTCATTTCAATCCTCTTGAAAGCAAAACTAAAAACTGAATTTTATGAGTTAAATGAAAATGAAAATTAAAACTGAATTCTGAGAATCTATTAAGAGACCAGTTACTTAAAATATTTAATTGAAAATTGTAGCGAGCGGTAATACTGTCGAACCGGCTAGTCGCCAAAGGCGGCTAGTATATATATATATATTTAACGACGAGTAGGTGTATTAAAGGCATATCAGATGATGTTAGGCATAGCATGCTGTCATTACACGCCTTTCGTCTCTGTTTAATGGAGTACTCTGAAAGATGAAGCAAGGACGACGAAAAAAAAATGTTTCTGTTGTCAATTCAAATAATGAAAAAAAAAAAAAAAAAGAGAGGAAAGGATTGATGGAGCATATCGAACAGAGCAAGGGAGCGAAGTGCTCTTTAAATAGTAGTTGCCTGAAAAGAATCGAAATCTTGAAAGTATGTTCTGAATACTAAAATCTGATGTTACGTTCTATCTTACAAGTTGCTTTAATTTTCCGGCTTGAAAAAAATATGTTTGAAATGATCACTGAACGCATCACTGGATGTTTCACGAACAGACTTGCAAACAGAGCTGAATTCTGTTTGCAAGCTGAACAGAGTCCTCTAAGTGCTCTTAAACAATGGAAGTCTGCTGGATTTTCCTTCCTCAACTTCCAAAATCAGATACTCTTTTTTTTTAGAAATGACATTTGATAAAGTGAAATAACAATGCATTTGATTTCAAATAACTTTCAAAAAGTTTTAAAAGTTTCAAAAATCTCTCCCAATCTCTTATAAAAACATCAAAATCAAATTATGAAAGTAAATTTGAATAAAATTAAAAAACTGATAAAACATTTTTAACGCAGTTTAAGTGAAATTTAACTATAAGATCGGAATCTTTTATTTAATTTAATGATTGCATTTTTTTATTTATTATAAATTATGAATTATTTTTAATTTAAAACAATATTATTTTGTTAGGATTAAAAAAAATTTAATTAAAAAAAAGCAGTTAAGAAAATTCGAAAAATTATTTAAAATGCTGTTAGAATGATTTCCAAAATTTCAAAGTATACTTATTTTTATTTGGAACAAGTTTAATGTACGCACTTAACAAATTTAAATTTTCCTAAATTATGCAAAAAAAAAAAAAAAAAGTCGAATTTCCTTTTCTTTTTCCGTTTTTAACCATCTGAAATTCCAACAATGATTTTCAAGAACATTTTGATTGGGCAAATTTTAAATAAAATTTCGCTTTCACTTTTCAAATGAAACAAAGCAGTATTCATCCTTTATTTTGCGTTTTGCATTCAAGCAAAAATATAAATAGTGAAAGCTTTCCTTTCTATGGAAAAATTGAAATCACTGGAAGAAAGGAAACATTTTAGGACAGAGTATTAAAAACTACGATAAGATTTTATAATTTAAGTTATTCGACTATAAAATTCCATTTTTTTAGTTGGAAAAAGACCCGTTTTTCATTTTACTAATAATAAAGATGAATGTGTGTGTTGCTCTTCATAGGCAGTTTGACTCATAGCTACCAAACTTCGAACATATATAATTTGGAGGGTGTAAATGCGCACCTTGAAGTGATTTTTTTGAAATTTTATAACTTCCGAAAACATTATTGAAAAAATGAATTTTACACTTTTAAAATTTAAAAATTATATTTTTTGATAATACCAATTTAATAATTGTGAAAAGTTTTACTGAATTCTGACAATCTTTCAAAAATATTTTGTTTTGCTTAGTTTCTAACAATTGATTACATTGCTACTCTGAAGTTCAAAGTGTTTTCATTGTTTCATCGAATACTTAATAGTATGAATTCTTTCCAAATTGGAAGGCTAAAAAAATTTATTCTGTTTAATTTCTGTGAATTTACGATACAAATAAAAAAGTGAAATTAACAATATCGTGAAATTGGAAGATCTATTAACCAGATGTTAACGTTTTTAATAGTGTTAAAAGGATATGGGATTGTTTCCATAAAAAATATATACACGATTAATAGAACTTAAATAAGACAATTAAAATAAAGGGCTTCAATGTCAAGTAATTTGGTGAAATAAGGGATATGAAGTTATATCTGAACGATTTATCTGAATACAAATATAATCAATATTCCTGGCAACTAGCTGATCGGCAGATGTAACTAGTTTAATATAAAGCTATTTTCTTTGCCAACTTTTGGTAGATAAGTTTTTTTTTCACTTTAAAATTCAAGTATTTTCAAAATTACGAAGGAATTCGTTACCGTAACAGTAGACACATTATTATCCTTAAAATGTAAATATCCGGCCTTTCATCACTACGTCAGAGTTGTGATTTCCCGTCTTCTTGCCAACCATTACTCCTTGATTGGAGTTTGCAATTTTGAGTGCATACCATTGAAATATCCTTTCTCAATGAAGTTTTATTAATAATGTTGAAAGTTTTGATTAATGAAAGAATCAAATTGCTCTAATAAGCAATATTCTGGGTCTATATCTACCACAAATGAATATTCTTGGTGAATTCTATTAAACTTTAACCTGGTTGTGGAGTTAAATCTCCGAATGGAAAAAAGACAATTCTTTGTATCTTCAGATTTTGCTAATGATATTTAAGATTACAGATATTTACTTAATATAGGAACGAATGTAATCATCCGCCAAGGTAGCGGAATCTTTCTTTTTCGCAGAGGGGAAGCAAAATCACTCTTGCAATGAGATACATTGCAGATGTTGAAGTTAGATACATCGGCAATGTTCACGAGATAATTCTTTTTTCTAAAATTGCAAATTCATGCAAATAATTTCAGTTTATCTAAATTTAATTAACTATCCAATTAAAAGGATCTTCGTTTCTTCTAGAGTCAGATTAATAAACAGATAACATAAGAAATTGCATAAATGCCAAGCAGCACTGAAGGCCCCCAGAGTTTTTTCCCCTGATGTTTTCACAAAATTTAATTTACAAGGTACACAAACTTGAACTTCTTTTAATAAAATCAAATTTCATTCAAATTTTGAAACATGATTCTAACATTATTTCTGACTAACTGGTCTTTATAAATATATATTTCATTTTTTTTATAATTCTAATTAGATATTTTACTTTATAATTTAAAAAATCTGTAGCTCAATAACAATAGTATTAAATATAGATTTTGTTAATAGGTCTTTTATCTAAAAATTTAAAAAAAAATTAAATTTCGAATTTTTTTAGCGGTGAAATGCTGAAACCAACTTTCTTGAGGGTAAAAAGAAATTAAATGCATTTTTTTTATTTCAATTAGTTAATGTTTACTGTCTACAGTTGCTTATACAGAACTGAAAATTAAAATAATAATAAAAAAAACTATCTTGTTTTGAAAACTGGGGAGAAGAATGTTGGAACTGAAAACCTTACATTGCCCAATATAGTTTTCTTACAACCTGTGTGTTTGAAATCTAATCCATAAAAGTAAAAAGCATATTTACATAGCAGATATTCATTTCATGCTTAGGATATTCCCAGTGAGAATAAACCGGGGCTGTCACCAAGTGATTAGAAGTCACGTTAAAATTTCACTCTTGAAATAAGTAATACGTGAGTAATAGATACTTATTAAAGCTAGAAGTTACATTCAGGTTGTACACATTTCCTTTATTGCCTGAGTTACTAGTGATCACTTACGCTTCCCGTATGTCAAACTCTTTGCTTTCAAAAGCTGTTAATTTATTCATTTGAATTTACTATATTTCCCAAATATATTTAGTATAGTAAAATATAAGACATTATTGAAGCAATAGCATATCTTACTGCAAGGAATGATCTTTTAACTTAGTTTTTAATGCAATAAAATCGTGTACATAGATTAATTACATGTCATTTTAACGGGAAAAAAGCAGTCCCAGTGCGAACCCAATGTGTAAAGGAATATTAATTCACCTTACAATTTCGCGAAAACTTAAAGCATTACTGACAGAGTCCTTCTACTTTTACTATAAAAAATAATAAGGAAAGAATCTTTCTTTTATCTCTTTCATCCCTAACAAGAAAAGAAACTCGAACAAGATCATTTCTAGGTGACTGCTGGCGAAACATATGCTTCAGGCTAAGCAGAGACAGCTAGGAATTACAATTCCGTCTTGAATAATGGCTATCCGGGTTGTCATAGTAACGAAAACTTGAATTCTGCTTTGCGAGTTTTGAATTGCATTTAGCATTTCTTTTGAAGGAGACCCCTGAAATAAAAGTTGCGGAACTAATGGTAGGATCATATCACTAAGACCTTTTTCACAAATCAAAAATACTCCAACAGCAATCTCTTAAGCATGGTTTTGTTGTTTTGCACTGATTACAGCAAACATAATAATGGGCTGGAAAAGCTTATTCTTCAGACATCATTCGCAAATTCTTACCGAAATTTTTAAATGCAATCCTAAAAAACAATAATCTAATGTGTATTTTCTGAATAAATACGAGAAAATAAGATTTAGTTTAAAATATTTTCTTCATTTTAATTAAAAAATAATATTTTATATTATAAAGAATTAAATATTTCATCTAACTTAACCCATAACTAGAGACACGAATTTTCTCATGCGGCCAGAGGCATGGAGTCAAAAATACCCCATTCTTATTTTTCTTTTTTCTCTTTTGAAAACATGATCGGAATTTATTTTGGAAAGACAATACATTCTGGAAATCATGTCATTACCAAAAATATTAAAAGTATTAATATTAAAAATGTTACAATAATAAATGTTGGAAAGATGTTATAAGAAAAACCTAAATAATCTTTCAATGAATATTTACTTCGTTTAGATATGACGGAATGACACTTATGTTAATAAATGTTAGAATTTAACAAACAAAATAAAGAATACAATATTTTAAATATTATTTTGAGATTTTTTTTATTGTTTTTGCATTATTCAAATTTAAAAGCAGCAATGTAAAACAGTAGATCCATAAAGCCGCTAACTCGACTGCATCCAAATCATGCAAATCTGACTTCTCTTGATATCTATATTTTTGCCTAATCGCTGTAAGTTCAAGATTTGTATATTTTACACTGATAAGCAGAGTGTCTATCGAGAAAATGTAGGTCCAGACTTCATTTTCAGTCAGATATAACCGTTGAAAATTAGGACGAATTCTGAGAAGTTTCAAAACAATATTGTGCTGAGGCGTCCGGGAATGTGAACTCACTAACGGCTTCTTGGACCACTTAAAACTATTTTTTCCTTACCCATAGAAATAATTTTCAATGTCAACCCTGTCCTTCTCTTCTTCTTCTGAATCGACGTCAGAACTTTCTTCACTTTCTTATTCATTTCTTCTTCTTCATGATCGAATTGTTTCCGTATCGCTAATATCAGAATCATCTTCCGACATTTCCCATTCTTCAAACCATTGCATTGCAGCTTTATTAAAATCTAGATAACATGACCGAATTCTTTTTCCTGGAAGGTCCCGGTTGAGTATTATTCATCTCTTTTTAAACAACAATGTATTATTTTAGACATAGGAAGCGAATTGTAATACGAAGTGCGTAGAAATTAACTGGTACTCCATAAATATCAACAAAAACTTTTGTCAACATATTGCTGAAACAGAGACTCCTAAAGGCTAACTACTTTGAATCAAATTTGAAGCTTATCCAGTTTCTGAATGGACATGGAAACTTTAAAGCATATTTAAAACGATTCAATTTGTCGCCGACTGATAGGTGTTCGTGCTACAGGGGTGCAGTCCAGGGTGCCAAGCATTTGATATTTGAATGCACCAAGTTTATTCCGGAAAGATGTAAACTCAGGAACTGCCTTCGAAAGAACAATATAGCTTGCCTTCCTCATTTATCTGCCTTTGTACAGAGTAAGTCATCTTTCATTTCCTTTTGTACATATATTAATAGTATTTCCCCCCGTATTATTTAAACTTTACTTCAGTGTGTTTGCCTACATACATTTGCATATATACTTTTGTATTTGTATTTTGAATATTTTATTTGACCATGCTTCTTCAATTGTTTTATATCATCTACTGTATGTTTCTGTTATTATGTGAACAATTTTGTTTCAATTTGCTTTTGTTTGTGTATCTACTAGTTTTCCCCCATATTTCTTTCTTCTTTCTTTGCATTTGTACCTGAGTCCTTATATTTCAAATTATTTATTCTACTGTCAATTGTGAACTGACTTACATTTGTAAGCCTTGTGGTATACTTGTTGGCACACAAAAAGTTTATACACCGAGAACAAAAAACATATTGCTGAAAGGACAACTTGAAGGTATTGAACTAAAACAACTTGAGTTGATGGTATTCAAGAACAAAATACCACGTGATAATCGGAGCCAATGTACAACGCCTGTCATTTTTACTCTCGTCTCCAGTTACGGGGTTAAACGTTCAAAACGTTCAACTATTCTGAAAACAGCTAAATATTTCGGTTCCTGAGAAGAATAAAAGGCTGAATGTGATGAATTAATTAATGCTCTTATTTCTAAGAAAAATATATGAAAACATTTAAATGCTCACGATTCGTAAATATGCTGTGAAAAATTCAATGAATACGCTCTTGAGAAGATGTAGAGTATAAATTTGTACTTCTGAAGAATTTAAAAATTATCTTGATCTTGAAAAGGGTTAAGGATAGATAGCTTCCTTAGAAGAATTTAATCGACTAATAGATGCTCGGATGCATTGTTTTCTAAAAGACTAAACAAATTGGATTATTTTCTTAAACA
Organism: Argiope aurantia; assembly: GCA_026543865.1. Taxonomy (NCBI): domain Eukaryota; kingdom Metazoa; phylum Arthropoda; class Arachnida; order Araneae; family Araneidae; genus Argiope; species Argiope aurantia. Next base: position 10,159 of record JAPMOR010077149.1, read on the forward strand.
AAATATACGATTTCTTTGAGTAAAACGAGTTAGAACTTCTCTGAAATAGAAACTTTATAATCACTGCTATATATAAATAAAAAAAAATTACTCAAACATTTGCCCAATAATTTAATATAACTTAATTTAATATAACAAAAATTAAGTAAAAACATCTATTTTTCAAAAACAGCTGTAACAAGAAAAGCTATCCATAGCGATTTTCTCGAAAGGAAATTCTTATTCTTTCTAAATCTTCGCGCTCGTCCTAAATAAAGTGCTAAAATTATTTGTCTACATTACAAAGAAATGTGCTCTTGAAAATTTTTTATTTTTATTAATTGCACATTATTAATATTTAATATATTTCAAAATTGTATATATTATGAATTTTCAAATAATTCTTTTTTCTCAAACCTTGCACTAGATGATAAGAATCATATGGAAATTAAAATTTTATTAATAAATCAACTGATATTTAAGTCCTGAAAGTATTCAAACATTTCAGTTTTAGCAGAAAAAAAAAGCAACTGAAATTTTTATAAAAATTTTATGACATCAAAAATGGTGTGAAAAATCGTTAAAAATTAAATATTTACCAGCCTTGATCAAATAGACTTTGATCAAACTAATCAAGTAAAATTAATCTCTGAATTAAGTCAAATTAAAGTGCGAATCATGTTAAATTAAATAAAAGCTTGTGATAAGTACTTTTAAGTATGATTTCTCAAATGCCGATAAATAAAAAAAAACTGTTAATTACTAAAATTTATATTTTTTTTATAACAAAAAATTCAACCATCCACCTAAAAAGCATAGTTGCTCGACGGTGTTTAACTAATCATGGAATAAAGCTTTTCTCGAGGAAAATTAAATCTCTTCGAACAAGTCACAAATTTACTTCGGGATTAGAAAGTTAAACTTATCCTAAGCTTCCACCCTTGCTCATGTAAATTAACAAGGAAGACGTATGATTAAAATCACCTAAATTTCTTCAGTCAACTTCTGAAGTTCAACTGACCAATCTGTCTAGCAGGAGATTATAACGAGAAAAGTAAATGCATTATTTTTAATGATATTATGCGAGAATATAAAATGACTAAATTTCAGCATTTCCCATGCGCACTTTGAATTACTTATAAAATAATTAATTAAAGGTTCCACATTTCATAAATAATACTGATTAAAAGTAAATTTATTATCTTATTTGCTAAAGAAAATGTCTACATTAGTGGGCATACACTTCTAACTGGTTTAAAATGTCCCTCCTGGAACCAATAATCATTTCAAATATGAATAAATAAAACAAATATTAGAAAGTTTGAGTTATGAAACTTCTATATGTGATGAATGCGTTTGTTTTAGTTGACTCTTTAACTTCGTTCTATTAATTTTTTAAAAAATCTTTAAAAGGCTTTTATTAAACCTATTCTTTAAAATTTAACTTGGCATCTTTTGGAAAAGATGCATTTTTATAATCGATATTTCACTTACTTCCTTGTATCTTCTACTGGAGTTCCTATGTCAAAGGTGTTCTTTTTTAAAAATTTGTAGAGCTTAATTATAAATTCATCAATTAATTTAATTAATTTTTTTTCTGTATGAGCAGACCCATTAGGAATAAGATGAAAAACTCATTTCGATATTCCATAATATTTATAAAAATCCATTTGAAATTATATACTTAAAATAGAATAGAACTATAATTCGGGAAATTATATCTTATAGTATATTAAAAAACATTTTAAAATATTACTTTTATTAAATTTTTTGACTGGATTTATTTTGTATTTCTAAATATGGAATTTTTTATTCGAATTTTTACTCTCTTCTCTATGCGTAGTAGTTCTGAAATCATGTATCTTGTTCCTGGTAACTAATATAATTATTTAATAATTTCAGAATTATATTTTCTTTAATGAAGCCATTTTAAATAAATTCTGTCAGATATCTAGAGCAATTAGTAATGTATCTAAAAATAATCTCGGGATTTCCTAATATTTCCGAAATAAGCGTATTAAAAGTATGAAATATCAAAAATAATAAATAATAAAATGTTAAATGTTGATACAAATTTAGTTTTTTTATTCAAAATATGGACATCCAAGCAAAATTGTTGGATCCTGGAGCACCGAAAGTGATCCTAACCAGAAATTAAACCTCAATGAATATCACAAATGAAAAATAATGAATGAAATAAAATTTATAAACATTACTTAAAATTTAAAATATATTATTAATGAAATTCTATTTTATTTAACATATTTCAGTCAAAACCGTAGGCTTATATGATTTTGTGTTGATGTATATAATCATATTTTAAATAAAACTATTTTTAGACATTCTAGCATTTATTTTTAAAAAAATTTATTATGAAAAATTATTACCATGAATTAAAATATTATTCATGGTAAATCCTTCATTAGACGAAAAGTTTTAATAAATTAAAATATACTGAATATTGTTCAGTTGAATTTCATTTACATATTTGAATTTTTTTAAAATATGATATTAAGTTATACTATTTCTTATATGGAAATCACAAAAAAAAAAAAAAAAAAAAAAAAAACTATTTCAGAATTTAAAAAAATCAATGCATCATTGCAAATTTTAATAATCTCTCTAAGTTCTATCAAATGTTTTCTAAAATTAAATTTAATATATTTCCATGTTTTATAATTATAAAATAGATATAAAAGAGAATAAAAAATTCTCTCCTTTCCAGCGTCATTTTTTCGGAAATTTTCTTTATTTCATTGTTTCTCGACTCTACAAAAAGGTTAAAATTTCTGGAAATTGGATTAAAAAAGATCTTGCTCTTATAAATAGTTCGTATTCCCCAAAGCTCTATTTCCGGAACCTCACAATGCTGTTTTATTACAATCAATTATTACCGGACATCCTATGGTACAAAAGTTGTTAACTAATATATAACGTATATGAGTTATGGAAGTTGTTTCTTTATTATCAAAACATAAGGTCGGGGTCACATTTTATCCATTTTCAAGAAATTCGAACAATTTTGAGGAAATATTTTCCATTAAAGCATAAATTGTAAACATACTGTATGCAAGAAAACTATAAAACATCAAAACAGTTAAATGCTATCTAAGAAAAGCTGTTAACCTTTTCGATAAATATTTTATTTACTTATTATTATTAAATAAAAATTTTATAATAAGAAAAATTCTATTCTATACTACACTATTCGATATATTATATTATATATATAATTCAAGCTATGAATATATAATTTAATAATAGTCTGACTAGTAACATAGACTTAAAAAAGATACTCAGGCAATGACGGAAATACTGTAAAAAATTGAATGCCACTGGTCGTAATAACTATAACTAACTAATTATAACTAACTTTTGTTGTTTTCGACAATTGGCTGGGTTGATGGTGATATTGGTTATATTTAATTTTAAGTAAATTGTTTAGACATAAATTCATGCCCATCATTCAGTAGAATTACCAGACAGTAAAACAGTGTTATTTTAAATATCTTATACATGATCTCTTCTTTGTGTACATGATTTCAAAGACCAACACCATAACATCATAGTACCATTGAAAACATAAAGGTCTGGTTCGTCTTATTTTCGCTGCATAGTGAATTTCTTTTCTTTATTCGACTTTTAAATTAAACAGTACTAAAACCGATTTTTTTCTTCCTTAACTTTCAAAAATGAAAGAAAATATTTGATAAAAATGAAAGCGATATGAAGTTCAGGGCAATAACGTTATTTTGGAAATAAAACAAAATATTAATAAAATGGTATATAAAATAACTCAAAATTTCGAAACCGTGTGAAATTCGTTTTTGTGGAATGATATTTTTGGAAGTTATGGCATAATAATGACAAAATCCCATAAAAAAATTTCATAGAAATTACTAAGATGCGTTACTTCACCCTTCAACGAGTACATATGGGCCAAATTTAGTAATGGAAGATTATGGCATGACTGGTCATATTTTGAAAGTGACTATGAATATTAAAATATTGTGAGAGTTGCTTTTCAGCCATCCATTATGAATTCTGTGTGTATTGACGCTCTACTGGCCGAAATATTTAACTTACACCTTCTAAGCTATATATATATATATATATATATATATATATATATATATATATATATATATATATATA
>JAPMOR010077154.1:0-12946 GCA_026543865.1 Argiope aurantia
GGCAAAGTAAAATACTCCGACAATAATTTAAATTGAATTTTTCTTTAAAGTATTGAAAAATAAAAATCTTAAAAGAACTTCTACACTTGCATCTTCAAATCATTGTTTATGTATATGTATAAATATATAGTACTATTATTCAAAAAGCAATTTATTCATGCTTGCTCATTTTGTTATCGATTAATATTATATACGTAAAAAAGAAGAAAAATTAAGAAGCGTTTAACATTCAAAGTAGACAAAAAATAGAAATCCTACTCTAACCTAACCATTCCCAAAGACAACCATTAAGAGAGCAAACCCTTCAGAAATAGCCTCTTTTTGCACAACGTCTTCATTTCACCAAACACATTCACGCAACTCCTTTTTATCCTTAGGATCTTCTGCAGTAATGCTATCACTTGCCGAGGCAGAGGAGAAAGGCTACAGACATTAGACCAAATGAAAGACAAAATATGCAGAAAGAAGCAGCAGCTGGAAGTACGAAAACAAACTAGATCAGAGAGAGCGCAGACCCTTAATTTAATAAGAAAATACCTGGGAAACATGGTTTGGGGAGATATCAAATGTGACGTGAGTTGAGTTTGTTCATTAGTGGAAACGTACACGAAATATAATCGAAATATGGGAGAATAAAAGCTATTATATTTGGTAATTGCGTTTCCGAAAACATCATCTGTTTAAAGGATTAGTCAGATGCTTTCAACTGCATTATAATGATATTTGTTAGCAACAAATTTATGATCCTCTCCATGGTAAAAGAACAATAAATAATAATTCACGCCTCTCTTTTTTTAAGCATCAAAAGCTGGTAAAGTTCTACAAATGGTGTAACAGAATTTTACAGACGTCAGAATACTGGCTAATAAAAGCAACATTGGCCTAGTGAATTAATGCATGTGATGATTATATTATGAATCGGAGGAAGAAATAAAAGGGCTTTATTTTATGATTGCCGTTTTAATTAATGTTATTTAAAAACTGTTTGATGGATAGATACTTCAACAATGAGCAACCTGTTGTTGTCTGGTTGGCCATTGATGGGTTTCCTTGAAGCGAAGTATAGATGAAAGTCATTTTCCATTGAAAATCCCATAAGAATGTAACCTAACCCCATATATTTAAATTAATTCCATTTTTCCATTGAATATGCTAACTTGGTGCTCCAAGGTAGCTTTGCCTAACAGGAAATAATATACTTCTCCTAGGATTTCCCAATTCCTCTCATGGATTGTTTAGACAAGCTAGATCTTGTACAGCACTCTTCTGTCTGGCTAGTAGTCTAAATGAGATTAAAGCCACTACTGTATTTGTTTTCTTACAAATCCATTACAATTCTATCCCCTCCTATAGCGAATCTGTAAAGTTTTGCATCCCCATAGAGATATTTTTAACCTGTTGTTCTGTAACATAACATGATGTATGTACTTACTATGTATTCAGCAATAACACGAAGTGTTATTGATGAATGCATAAATAAAGGGAGCTAACGAAAATTATAAAATATGAGCTACATAACTAGAGCTGACGGCTCTTCTTGATCCTTTAAAATGGAACAAAAACCTTCTCCATATTCTTTGTCAAATCATCATCTTTTAAGACGGTATTTAAGATATGAGTTCTCTATAATTTAAAAATTATACTTATTATTATATTCTTTAAAATCTTTTAACGAAATACTTCTAGCTAGCATTACTTTACCTCCCTCAAGCATTTCAGCCTGTTGAAGGCCATGGCTACCTTTCCAAAATACCTCCATCTGACCCTATCCGGGGCAATAGTCCTCCTCCTATCTATTTCAGATCCTTTTAAATGCTATTCATACGTCTGATGGGTTGATAATCATCATCATCGTTGTCCCTGTATTCTTCTTTTCTATTCTATTATTCTATTTTACTATTTTGGCAGTTGAATTCATCGTTTCTTTTTAGAAATTTCATGATCATATACAATTATTTTTATTAACCCAAACTTTCATAAAAATTTTTTACTAAATATTTATGATAATAATGAATGAGATTTTATTTTTTAAATTTAGCTCTTAAAGAATTATTTACAATTTTAAATTTTATCATAGGTTTTGCTAGCACTCGGATATTTTTTCTTCCACAGAAATAGTTTCATGTGAAAATTGTCATGGATGGTTAAGTTGGATAGAATTGTATATTGGTTTTGTTACATTTTTTTATACCCAACATAAATATTGATGCACAAACTTTTACATATGCGCCTTCCTCAAGTAAGAATCAATTACTAAAACGATTAAAAAAACTTTGTGATGAATTTAACAAGGCTTGTATTTATAACCATCTCCAAAAAGATTTACTTTATTTTCACTGATATATCCTTCATTTTAGATTAATCCAGTAAAAATATTTTAAGAACGTAAAAAAATTATTTCTAAAGTAATCAATTACATTTTTTACATGATTATTTGAAAGTTAAATATTTCACCTATCATGGTCAATCTTGCGCAGGTTTTGAACGAGCCCTTCATTCTTTAACTCGATTTTAAAGTGTGATAAATTTAAGTGGACCATTAATACTAACGAAGACCGCATTATCCTTAAGTAAAAAGCACTTAGCTTATTCTCCGCATGACCAACATTTCATGAGATTATACGAAAGTAAGCAAAGCTTTTTTAATACAACTTTTAACATTAACTTCTAAGCACTAAAAACCTTAAAAATTCAAGTTTTTTTCGTGTCTTTTTTGAAATTTAATGACAGTTTCGCTAAAAATATCAATTTAGTATAAGAAAACAGATTGGTTGACATTTAAGTCTTCTTTGAAGTTATTTCAGAAAAGCTGGTTAATGTATTCGGTGTTACGGTGTATTTTATTTTTGCATATAGATTTTAAAAACTGTAAAATATGAATTCTTATTTATACTGTTAATTATATATTTGTAGTCTCTCCTACACGCGTATATGGCAATAGTCAAGAAATTCCACCTCTGGATTTTGATTAGACTTTACGTTTTAATACTTCTTGCGTATGAATAACAAATTTGTGTAATTATGTCTGTTTGCCAGCGAACACCATACCAAAAGATAGATGGATGAAAGCTAGATAGATGAAATTTAGTGTATATCCTTAACAATGAATTTGTAGATTTGTATGAATTTGTGAACGAAATCCATCTAAGAAAAGTCTGTGTGATTGTCTGCCGAGTTCAAATGAACACGGTAATTGTAAAATGTAAATGAATAATATTTGATACACAGATTCAACATTTTAAGCGTGGATGAGTCTCAAATTTGAGACCAAATCTGCTAAAGGGTTGACTGTCTGTTTGTCTATACTTTCCCAAACATGCAACCGCAATAATTCAAATTTGATTGTAACTAAAATTGTATTTCAGTTTCAATCGATTGTAAAAAAAAAAGCTGTCATATATTATATATATATACATATATATATAGATTCTCAGGTACTTTTGTATTTATCGCAGGTCAGTGATCAATCTCTTAAAAAATTGCTAAGGAAAGAACGATAAATTCATGCCAAAGATAGATATTTCGTAACTATATCTCGCCAACATACAGTTTATTCACAAGTATCCGTTTTCTTTATCATACTATGAAGCACATAACTGTCATGTTTGAAACTTTAGAAATAAAAATCAGAATTCTAAAAGCACTGGAATCAATGATACTACTTCGATTAGAGATTAAGCCAAAACGTTTTGAGGTGATCACTCTTGTTGATTGGAATTACCTTCTGTCGGACTGAACACGATAACGTGTCTAAATAAAGCAGTGAAAATCAGTATGAAGTCCCAACACTTACTATACTATAGATTCAAATCAACATTTAGATAAAATATTTGCATGGGAAATCTAAGCGCTTGCTAAGAGATAAATTAAAACTCAAAGAGTTCTATGGATGAAATTTGATACGTAAATTGATGCTCAGATTTGTTCATATTTATCAAATTTATTAAAGCGGCAAATGCTTGTTGATTTGCATGTAAATGCGATAATTTAAAAATGTGGCATCCTAGATAGCTGAAATTTGGTAATAGGGTTTGCAATTAATATTGTGGATCTGTTGATTTTGGATGTGTTATAGGAAAGTATCCTCTAAAGCATATTACCAGTGTTCTTCATTATGCTATGAAGCACAAAAGGTCTTTCCTCGTCACTATGCACGGAAGTACTGGGGAAAGTATTAACGCTTGGATGTTGCTGTGATTTCCGTGTAGAGTTGGGGTGATATATGATTTTGATGCATCAGATAAGATTGAAATTGATACTGGATTTCATCTAAAATTTTTGTACCCAATACCATCGTTAAGAGATTCTTTTGACAGCGGAATGAAACCATGTAATCGGTGGGTATCGTTTGTCGAAAAAAAAAGACTTTACTAGTATAGTATACTGGGAGAAGTAAGATACTTGGATATTCTGGGGATTCTTTAGTGATATGGTCACCGTTATACATTTTAAAGAGCAATAATGGCTGAGAATGAAATATGGACTGCAGATTGAACATCAGGCATGCTCAAAGCGTCAAACGTCAAGCGCTCAAAGCGTCAAAATCAAAAACCTTAGGGTGATATCACTTAAGCTATATCACTCTAAGGTTTTGTATAAAATTCATATAGATTCCGACTGAAAGGGAATAAGGTTGAAGTGATTATCGATAGCTATCAATCGATTCCAATACATTGATGCCGAATTTTTAATATTCTTAGTCCAGAGCAGTTTGTGTACTTGGTATTTTTTCTTAAGTGATACAAAGTATCAAGATGTTACAATATCACTCAAACCTGTTTTATTCCCTAACCTCCACCGCATGTTCAGGGTCTGCAGAGAAGGATAATAGTAGAATTGGAAAAAAAATGTGTCAAATTATCTTTGTATTCTTAAAGCTGTGAGAAGAAGAGTACAAACCCAGGTTATTCTTCAGATTATTGTTTATTTTGGTGATTTAAACGTCTTTGCAAGTTGCATGATAAAAAATGGTAACGATTAAAAGCATCATTCATTTGTATGCAAAATCAACTGCACGCATTACAAATGAATACAGTTTTTTTCTTTCATCAAAAAAGAATAAATTTGAAATACAGAATAGCAAGAATATATTCGGAAGGTTACATTATAAAAGCGAACAGGGTTTGCAATAAAATTAATGTATTTCCTTAGCATTTAAGATCGATTCTTTAAAGCGAACTTCCAAACTCAAAATGAAAATTGAATTTTCGAATTTTTGAATCTTATGGAAAACCATTTTTTCAACTTAACAGGAGAAAATTAGTTGAAACAGCCAATTATTTTCAAACGAATCATATTTTCGAATTCCACCACACTTGACCAACTATAAAATTTTTATAAAAAAAAAAATCTAATCATTTTTTTTGCAAGCCATTTGAATAAATTTGTCTAAATAATAAATAATAATTAACTTAAGGTTTTATTCCAATACAACCGAAATCGTCAATAATAACGTAAAACAGAATTATAACAATTAGCAAATTTTGTCATCAAATCTTTTCAAAATCAAAAATTTTTCAAGGGAATAAAATTTTGCACTGTGTCTAAAGGAACGACATGTATTCGAATTCCTTCGAATTAATGCTAGTTTACATTTTATACATAATCATATATTTATAATTGTTGTGTTTGTATTATTTATTTTTGCTTAAAATGTTGATCATAAATTGCTGAATGCAGAATCCTTTTAAAAGGACTATGAATAATAATAATAATTTAAATCATATGTTTGACCATCAATTCTTTTCAAAATGCTACCAATACATTTTATTTTTCAACTAAGATCAAAAAACGCAATGGATGAGAGAAAACAAAACAGATCACTAAAAATAGCTAGATATGAATATTACCAAAAAATTTTGTTAATGAAATGAGAAGCTCGGATAAATGCATACGTTATTACCAGCCATTGTCTAAGAACTTCTTCCTCGAAAAATTCTTAAACGATGTCATGAAACTAAGAATAAAAATGGCAAAAAGAGACAAGATGGCAATAACAGCTGCTTCGAATTCGATGACAATTCTACCTTTCCACCTCCCTTCTTGTTCCATTTGGTCTCACACTCATTAGGAAATCAATGTCTAGATGAAGAGAAAGTAAAAAACGGTGACACAGAAGATAAGGAACGGCTATTTAAGTCTATCCCAGAACTAATGGTTTCTCCGAATAGGTTTACAAATGGAAGGCTTGGAATTAAACAGTCCCAATCTTAATTAACGACAGTGGAGGAGGGCATTCCCTTTAAAAATTTCCACTGGGAGGCGAAGTCGGGAAAAAACTAAGTAGTACGATGAGAGGTAAAAAAAAAAAATCACCCCACTTTTCTCCACTTTCTTATCTACCAATACTTTCTTCCCATGCGCTTTTGCCCATAAAACGCAGCGAGAAAAGATATTAAGAACAACTTTCCAACGCTAGATAATGGCGTCGAAACCTTTAGGCTTAGCTCTTCTCGAAGTAGATGATAAAAAAAAAGTAGGCCGGCCGAGTATCATCTTATCCTCTCCCCTTTACCCCAGGGATGCTTCCCTTCGTGTTCATTAAGTAGGGTACAGAGAGGTGTTTACACCATGCGCGCTGGGGTCGTTACAGAGGTTGCGAAAATACACTCCAGGGTAAAGGACGCCATTTTTTTTTCCACACATCGCCATCTTAGTAAAATTCACTCTCGCTCTGTTTCTGTTCGGGAATACTAGCGGGGCTTTAAAAAAATAATCCGCTTCGTTAGCAAGAGACAGATGAACAGGGGAAAAAATATGAAGTGATAAAGTTTTGGAAATAGTTCCTGTAATTTATTGGCGTTGAGCTTTTATCAGTCGAGATATAAATTGGGATTTTTTTCTTACCTTTTAGTATCTTGCGTGACAATCTCTTAGACCTATGATGTTTCTGTTGATAAATCTGAGAGTTATAATAATATTGTTGAGAATGGTTGTATTAAATCCGCTTTAAAGAAGAGGCAAGATTTAGTTCAACAGAGGAAAGATAGATATATAAAAGAAAACAGCCTAGATAAAGAAAAATAAATCGTATTAAAAGAGTCTGGAGAACAGGGAATTGTTCCATTCTTTAATATAATTTTAATGTCTCAAAAAACGATTACCCCTTGTCGTTTTCTGGAAGATTAGGAATTCTACTTTAAATGTTGCCGAATGATATTAATTTATGTATGAACAAATTATAATATGACTCTGATTTATTAGATTTATTTAATAGAGTTGCGATTGGTGCGATTAATTCCGCTCATTTGAATAATTCTTGTAAATATTTGTAGTGGCTGAATTATATTAAGTATAGAATTTAACTTTATTGTAAATACTTAATTATATTTTATTTCTTTTCATGTAAACTTTTTTGGCAGGAATCTTGTTATATCTTAAGAAAGAATTCTCGCTTTAATTCTTAATGATGTTACATTGTGCAGCAATTTTTTAAAAAAGAAAATCTGATTTGAACTTTCGAATTTTTATTTTTATTTGGTATGCTAAAGGAAATTAGATTGTTCCTACGACGAAAAACCAAATTTTCGATTTGTCAAATCAGAATGGTGGTATTTTAGCATTCAATTCAAATTTAAAATCTTAATTTTGTAATTCGGCTGCCATTGCTTATTCTATCCAATATATTGTCAACAAATTTCGAATCTAATTAAGACACTAAATAAGGTTTCTTCGTTAGTAACATCACTTTTCTGATAGATCCAAAATTTATTAGAATTATACTAAAACAGACACTGAAATATAACACATTCGGGATAGACCAAAAGCAATTTAAATACTGTGCACATTTTCAGCTGCTTCTAGCGAATAATTGTTATTAAAGCTTTAATTGTTTTATTCCTCGATTATCTAATTAGATGACACCTATCTTGGGAATGAATAATCTTGTTCATGTAACTAAGAGCCCATGGATCATTTGAGATGTTAATGAATTCCATGCAAATTTTGCATTAAATTCTAACATCTACGAAGAATAGTTTGAGCTCCGTCCTAGATTAGTTGATTATCTATCTCTCGTACAGGACACTGAGCTCAAGTTCAGTCGTATTATAAGCACTAACGTGATGTGAAACTTTGAAGAATTGTTTTTTAAACAGGTCATTATGTGACGGCGATTCTAAATGACGAGGTTCGTTCCAAATTTACCCTTGTTTAGTTTCAAAAAATGTCTTTAATTGAATTTAAATTAACTCTTTGCTATCGTATGCATACTCGTAACGTCATTTTTTTTACCCTTCCAGTCGTATGTTTGCACTCTGCCACTTCAGTCAAGAACCATTATTGTCTAATATTATACTAGTCGATTTCAGAAAAATAGAGAATTCTAAATAATACTTTGCAAACTGCGTTTGAGAGTAATTATGAATTTTTCCTTTAGAATATTACTAGATATTTAGAATATTACTCTAAAATAGCAAATATAAAGTTATTGGGGAAGAGTAACGTGAAATAAGAAGTAGCGAAAAAGAATTAAATTTTGTTAATTTTTGCTTAACATTTTTGGGTCCTAAAATTTAGCTAGATATTATTAGTAGTTTGTGAAAGACGACCATTAAAAATAAATCAGCTTTGTAAATTGCCTATTTGGCTTTATCTTTGATATTTTTTAGGCTCCTGCAATATCATCATAATAACCCAAATCCGTAAAATTGACGTACAAGGAAAGGTACCGGTAACAATTTGTTGAGAATAAAACAAGTTTATTTCCTTGTGATTTAATGAGTGAAAATAAAAAAGAAAATGGGTTATTATTATTATTGAAATGGATATCAATTGGGAATTTTTATTTGGGATCCCAATATCCCAAAATGGGATATTTTAGTGAATGGACAAAAATTGGGATAATTGGGATTTACAAGGAGACAACAACATTCCGTCTATTAGAATGTTGATTTTTCGCTAAAAATGCGTTGCCATAAATAAATAGTTGTAGCAACTTATGAAAAATCGGTGAATTTTCGGCTTCACATAGGTATGCTATCAAATTAAAAGTAGCAATGATGAATTTGATTCTGACTCTTTGAAAATTGGCTTTCACATAAAAAGTGATAAGGGTTATTTTAAAATTATTTATGCAAGTAATTTTGATAATGCCATAACTTCAATGAAGCACAAGTGAGGTAATTAGGAATTTCTAGTGATAATGAAATAGAATAAAAAGAGGATATTAGAAGTATTAAAATCCGAACTTGTCTTACATATATAAACTTAATACATCACAAAGGGTTAAATTAAGTGACTGACTAAGTTTGCGAGTTAAAAAATAAAACAATTTGACTCATGTAATTAAAAAACAAATACGATTTCTGTATTTTAATTTCAATACTGAACACACATATCAGATTCTAATAAGCATAAATTTTTCAGCTCACCTACTTTTATCATACTTTATATATCTAATCATCTTTCCTATTACGGTTTGCTTAACGTTTGATGCGTAATGCATTGCGACATAAAATACGTTCTTTTAGCGAGCAAGAACAATGTGAATGTTCCTTATTGTCCATATCATGCCCAATTCCTCCAGAAACCAAAGACCAACTGCGTGTGATCCGTACCTTCCTTTTTGTCAGAAGTAATTATCGCTACTCTCCGTTTTTCTTTTTCTCTCGGACATTTATACCATCCATATGAAAGCGATGCAGCGACATTGGGATGCAACACGTGCTACGCTAACTCGGCGAGAAGGAATAGATTCGGGCTCCACTAAGTGAATGCTCCTGATGGATAATTGGTGACGGCGGAAACGATATTATCCCCCACACCGTCCCTCCAGCGTCTTATTACTCGAAGGATGAGGAATTGGGGAAAGGGAGAAGATATCAATGTTGGCTACCACTAAGGGAAGGACCCTACGAATGGAAGAAGTAACATTATTTGTCTCTCGAATCATATACTGAATGGAGAAATTATACTACTTTTATTGAATGATATACCCTGCAGGGATAGAACATCTTTTATTAATTGCTTACTGATGATAAAAGAAAACTGGAATCAATTCTTATATATTTGCGAAAACGTTGCTTTTATATAAAATGATGTTATATATATATATATATATATATATATATATAATGTGATATACAATATGGGCATATTGATACAATTAACTGTTTCGAACTTCATAGGAAATTGGGTATCTAACTTGTATCACAAAAAATTAGCGATGACAAAAACATTAATCAAACACAGAATATGTGTAATATGAAATTAAGTTGTAATGAAATGACTTAATTTTTTATTCCAGAAATCAAATTTATTTATTTACTTAAACTAACATTCTTTTTTGCATATGAACTTAAAGAAATATAAAAAAAATTGATTTATTATTTTAATTTGCTGTTAAAAACATGTATTGAATAAAGTATGGTAATGTGCATAATAATCTTTACCTGTTCTTTTGATTTTGACTTGACCTCAAAATATTTTAAACATCTTGAAATTTACGAATATGTTTGAGTGTTTCCTAAAATTGTAATTCAAACTGTAAATTGTCATTACTTATTACACCTGGCAAATAAACTCTTCATAACCCAAAATGTGGTGCTATATCCATGACAAGTATACTCGTCAAAAATAGATAACTGGTTAAGAGCTAATAACAAAATGATTATTTGAAATGATGGGTTTTTGTTTTCAAAATATTACAGAAAAAATTTTACTGAAGCAGAAGTACATTATATCAACAATTTATTTTACAATATTTTTGTCTTTTTTGATACATCATTTATAAAATGGATAATATTTATTTAATTGTTATTATAATTTTTGTTTCTCAGATAACTAAAACTGAATGCATAATATCTCAAGAAAATAAAAAGACCTTTTCCCATTATTCTATAAAAGTCCATTTTCACTTTTCCTTTTAATCAAGAATAATTGATTATTACCTTTAATTATTTTTCTGTGAAAAATAATTAAAGGTTTAAAATAGAAGAATGTTTAACTTTTTTACTAAACAGAAAGAGCTGAAGATGATGTACTAAATATTCACAAAAAGGAAAGAGCACGATTAAGTAAAACTTTTTCTTTTCTTTTTTTATTGAAGCATAAACCTGCTGGGATAAAATCTTCTATCGAATTTAATTAGTGGTGAGAATCCTTTTGTTTACTCAACCAACCATAAACCAGATTTTTAACTTCGGTGGATTTTAATATTTTCAGTATCTTGTTCCGTATTAGTAATAAAATGGGCCGATAACCTTTGGAATGCAAACAGGCGTGTCTCGAAAAAAACTCATCAAAGATTTTATTCTTTTCCTTAAGTGTTTGAATGCGATTTTGCTTTTACTCCCAAGGATGTATTTAACTGAATTATAAAAAATTTAATGGTGTCCAATTCTTTTTCTAGTTACAAATTTTGCATTAACACATTCAAATTAAAATTTCTGTCGGGTCTTCCTTTTTTTCTAATACTATATAAATAGATGAAGATAGATTATAACGATAAAACTTTATTTATTCTAATTTGTATGTTACTGTAACTATTCTAATTTGTGTAATAGTCAGTGGAATGGTGAGGGTAAATTCTAAATGAGGCGCACATTTTTGTGTAAATGTTTTCTAGGAGAGAATATATTCTAGAATGACCCATACTAAGAAATTGAATAGCTTAGCTCCAAAATGCGAATTGATTAGCTGAAGAACAGACGTACCTCTCTGTAAAACGCTTTTTACCAAAATTTTAAGTCGAAGGAACCTTTTAAAAGTGATAAATTCCAATAGAACATAGTTCGGAAAAGAATTAAGAAATGATAATATTTCTTTTGAATCATGATTAATATTAACTCTTTATACTCGGAAAAGGAATTCATTGCATAATTATTAACCCAAAACAAGGACTTGTTTATTGTTCCGAAAAATAAATATATATAAATGTTTTAAAATGAACTCCCTCAAAAAATTAATCTACATTTTTTTACTCCTCTTTAATTTGTAATTTTAACAATCAAAATTCAAAAATGAATAAATAAAACGTCGAATTGATGCACCACCTTGAATGGTGAGTGAGAGGCATCATTCGAGTGCAAAGGGCTTACCGTGTAGTTTTATCATGTTATCAAGTTATTTACATTTTATGACTTTTATTTGATGAAGTCATTATAACTTCTAGCTGTGCCATTTTGTTAATTCGTTATTTCAGTATTATTATGGAGTATAAGCTTTTTACATGTGATAAATTTGTATTCCCCCATAGCTCTTTATTACAAGGAGATTTCGATATCACACAATATTTCAATATCCAAATTAGTTTGAAAGGATATTTTTTCTCTTAAAAATGTCTCTTCCCTTCAGATTTTTTTATTGTATACCCTTAAAGTTGATATGAAATATTTACAAATATTTTAAATAGAAACTATAGCAATACAAAATTAAATGAAACTTTACACACATTTAAACTTATGGATTCTTCTTAAACTGCTATTGCAATTTTCCGAAAATTTGAAGAGCTAAGCCAACTGAAAAAATGACGAAAACTATTTCCATATATTTTCTTCGGATATAGCTTCCTCATAAAAGAAATTCTTCAAAAACTCCAAACCCCATCTTTTGATATATACTGCAACCACAAGCACAGAAAGACAAAAATAATCTATAAGGTTTACGAATAAAATTTAATCACAACTACAAAAATCCTCCTAAATAAGTTTGTTACCGAAAATAGATAACAAAAATATAAAGAATAGCACGTAATCCATTTTATCCGTACGTTCCCACAGTTGCTTTTCTCTTCCACACATACCGTATTCTTGGTTAAGACCAATAACACGAAGTAAAAATCACAAAGTTATGCTTTATTACGTAGAAATCTAATATTTCAGCAACAAAGTCACAGTTAGGAATCTCAGAAGCTCATATTTTGGCAATCTCTGCCATATATTCTTCATTTCTTTCTCCTTTTCCCTTCCAATATATGATATATATATATATATATATATATATATAT